>CAHIKZ030000968.1:1130000-1242500 GCA_903632075.3 Acanthosepion pharaonis
TACAGCATGAACCTTATTGTAAAAAAAAATAAATAAAACCAGAATGTTACGATAGAAAGTATGGAAATAAAACATAGGAAAACTAAAAATAACAATATCATTTTAATAATGAAGTATCTATCTTTGGAGATTGTTGGGAGAGAGGTAATAACATCATTTTAATACTGAAGAGTATATTTACTTTCAGTTCAGTTCCATTAGCACATTTTGCACTTCTGTTGTCACCACTCCCCCTATTACTGTTGTAATTGTGGTTCTTGGTGACATTCAGGGCAAAATAGTGCAATAGTTTGTCAGTCTCTTTTGCATGAGGGATGTTGAAGTTACCATGACTCTCCTCTAAGAAGGTCCTTCATCCACTGGTAAAAATGTCAACCCCTGAAGCTGGCTGATGGCTGCTTGGCCCAGGTGGGTTGGGCAGAGGTGTTCTCTTCAGCAGTCAGGTCGGGAAACCCTTCCAACTACTTTCACACATTTTAGCCAACAGGGCAATGCCATTGATCAGATTGTGGCTATTGCAGTGCACATGTGCGAGAGTTGGATGTAGGCTGTGGACCAGTTTAAATTCTGCATCCCAAGTCATCTGAGTAAAACAGAGTTGATCACTTTGCTGCAAAGGTACTAATTTAGTTCTGATAAAAATTAACAATATTAAGATGGTGTAAATCTTAAAATGAAATTAACAATTAGGAAAAGGTTTTATAACAAGAAGAGAAACTTGGTTTTGAAGATAATTATTTTTTTGGTGTGATTATTTGATTTGATGTTAATTTATGAATCAAGAGCAAGCAAGATGATAAATCCACAAAGACATAAAGGTTTGCTGAGAGTGAAAGAAACTGAGGAAACATTACTGAGGAGAATGAACAGTAAAAAAACAGGATTCAAGAAGAAAGAAGATGACAACAGATATTACATTTAAATTTTAGAAGATCATAGTAGATAACAAAGCAAGAAAGGGTAGAGGGTTTTGCACGTGAGAAGCATTAGAGAAGAACCTATTTGAAGAAACTATTTGAAATTTCAACAATAAAATGGTGAGACCTAGCTGTCAATCTAGTAATATGTTTAAATTTGTGGAGTCAAGGTGCGAAAGATGAAAGCTAATCTGAACAATTGCCATGAAAATATTTACAGAAAAGGCAAAGGGAATCTATATTACAGCAATGTGAAAATGATTGAAGCTAAGATGCCAGGTCAGTACTAATAACATTGCAGATTCTTTTTTTGGATTTTGTCAAGAATATCTAGATACAGAGCAGAAGTAACAGATTTTAGAATTAAATTGTCATGGTGAAATGTTTATTCAAGACTGGAGCTTGAATATTAAAAGTCAATCTTCAGATTTCCATTATTTTTGCTTGATAGGAGATATAGTCAGATCATACAAGATATTTCCTATCAGTCCAAAATAATGTACATCTAGAGGGTTCTTGGCTGAAACTTTGTTTCTATAATAACAATTCTAACAACTAAAGATGGAATAACATTTTGAATGTCAGAGTATATAGACAATTCCACACCTCAAAAGATAAAATAAAATTATCAAAATCCATATGAACCTTCCATAATAAGCAAATATTGAAAACATCTAACTTTAGATTTCATAAAATAACCCACTGATATCTTTAGTATTGTGTATGGCATAGGTTTTTTTCAATTACCTTGTATTTAAGAGATCAAACTCAGGATCAAGTAGTAAAATTCATATATGTTCAGTAAGAACAAGCAAAAAAATGATAAAATCAAATTCTCACTGATGTGACATGGCTTCTTTCTGTCTTTTCTACAAATATTTTCATGGAAACTGCTCTGATGAGCTTTTTTTCCTGGTATCCCAACTACATGAATTTAAGCATGGTATCTAGGTCCCACCCGTTTACTGTTGAAATAGTTAAATGCAACTGCCACTTCTGCTCCAACAATTTATTTTCTCGTACTTCCCACCTGTGGAACTCCTTTCCATTTATTTGCTTCCCTGATAAATACAATCTTTAAAAATTTAAATGCAACATCAATTGCCATCTTCTGTCTTCTTGAATCCCATTCATCTTTTGTCCTTTCCTCAATCCTCTCTATTCTATTCTCAGCCTTTTCTCTCACTTTCATTCTCTGTAATCCCCTGTGTACTCATGTCATTCCCACCTTGCTTAGGGTGAAATGATTAAAAAAAAATTGTTGATGAGAACAATAGCCAGAAAGAAGACAAAGTGTACTGACAATTCCTCATTTCAATAATTAAATATAAATATTTTTTTCTGTCCATTAAGCATGATTGAAATCCTTGGTGATTCTTTACATGGACTCATCTGTTAGAGTTTTCTTTGAAATTTTACAAAATTGATTTTGTTAAAAAAAAAGCAAGGTTTTACCTTTTAAAATCTGTTAACAAATCTGAATAATACAAAAATGTTCTTTGTTCATTTATCACTTTCAAGATTGATTTATTGTTGGCAAAATGTATGACAGTTATGGAAAGAGAATCTATATGCAGAGTTCAAATTGTGGTCAATTCTTTTTCCTATATTTTACATTAATACCCTTTCTAAAGGTACAAATCCATCTTCCTTCAGTTTAAATCCCAAGGTAAAGTGAGCTGTCTTTCCTTGGTTGACATCCAGACTAGTAGAAAGACAGTTTTGTGAGGGCAGGGGTCTGGCAAGACACATCACTTAACTCGACAGAGTCAGTCGTGATGGCAGTATTCAATACTCATGTCACTGCAATAATATTATCTTCCATTTTTCCTCTCTAGACAATTACCCAGCACAAGTTATCATGAATGGATCAGTCCATTTATAATAGTAAGAAAGGTAAGTGGCTCTTACCACAACAGACATTTATGGATTAAAACCATGGTAAATAGTAAAACAGACTGGACTCTTTAGCCTTGGTAGGTAAAACCAGTCTAGGAGAAGGACAACATTGAATTCAAACCTTTATAAATAAAAAAGCAGACTGAGTTCTTTAGGTTTCGTAGGATGATCAATATAGGAGAAGAAAAATTCTGAATTCAGAACTAGCCTGCAGCAAGTTGAGCTCCATTAAGTTATCTTGCACTTGACACAGTCACTGCTGACAAAGCTGATATGTGAACTATGAATGACTAAAGAAATGCATGAGTACTGTTGGACTTCCAGACGTTACATGGGAAGAACCTCATTTATAGTGGCCTGTTTGGTTGGTGTTCTTAGGCAACAAGTCGGTAACCATTATATATTATATATATGTATTATATGAAAAGATTTTTTAACTTTTAAATATCAATTTTATCCTGACATTGATGATTCTTAGTAAAATTTCCAGACTTCAGGGGTTGGGATTTTAAATGATATTAAAATCACAACCTCTGAAGACTGGAAATTTTACTAAGAAACATTGATGTCAGGGTAAAATTGATATTTAGAAGTTAATTAATTTTTTCACATATTATCATTAAAGTTCAATTTTTAATATTATTTTAATATTTTTTAATATTGAGCACGACATAAAAATAACTGTTGTTTTTTTTTGAATCTTATATATATATATATATATATATATATATATATATATATATATATATATATATATATTATTTTTAAAAATTCCATCCAGTTCTCATGTTTTTGAAAACAAAAGCTAAAAAAAACAGCTCTGTTTCATCCTTGAGCAAATTTTGGTTTTGATTCCAAAATTTTGGTTTTGATTCAAAAATTTGGTTTTGGATGATGAAGCAGAGCTGGTTTTTTAGTTTTTGTTTTTGAAACATGAGAACTCTTATGTAGCGATGGAATCATATTTTTAAAAAAATAATTATAATTTAGACTTTACTTATGTATTGAGCACTGTTTTTTAAAAATAAAAACAAAAATACTAAAGAACTTTGGATTATTAACCTAATGGTTCTTTCCTATATTTTGCACACATATATATATATATGTATATATATATATATATGTTATAAAATAAAATAAGACATATCTCGGCTGATTTGCAGGCAAATAAACTAAAATACTCAAGAGCGAGAGCCGGATGTGAACGGGACAAGGCCCTGTCACAAAATGAGCATTATCGTCATCTACGCATAGGCCCGACGCACGAGTTCTGGTCGAAAAATAAAATAATATTTTAAAGTGTTCCTATTTCTCGACCAATAAAAATGCTTCCCTCCTAATTATACTTGTGTCGTTTTTCGAGCCTGTTAAGCCATAAAAAATACCATAAAAGGGGACACATGGGCAGTCAGCAGGAGGCCAGGGAAGAGACCTGTCACGGTCAGGCTGAGCAGTCGGCAGCAGTCAGCAGCAATCAGCAGGAGGAGCACCACGCCAACCAGTGAGAACTACTATGAGAGATCAACCCAGATTGGGGGCCGGCTTATGAACTATACCACAAGGTAGCTGTCCCAAACCCACATGTTCCTGTTGAAATAAATCACGTAAATCTATTTTTGCTGTCGTATTTCTTTTTTGCAACCATACGCTTGTCTATAACATATATATATATATGTATATTTATGTATGTATGTATGTATATACAGGGTGTGATGTATAACTTGTCATCTAAATTACACAAAAAATGAAAATAATACTGACATCTCATTTTAACAGTTATATTTATCAAAATGACACAAAATTATCTTGAAATACTAAAGAGTAAATTTATTCAATCAAATCATATTTGACTTCAACCTCCAAATGAAGATTCTATTGGCCAGCGTGAGAGCCAACAGCTAACTGACATGAATGTTAACTAGCATGCTAGCATGCAAAAAAAATCAGTAGCTGCATTCATCACAAGTGGGAAAAATTTAAATTTGCATGGCACTTTACTCCAATTGGCTCATTTGCTTGCTTAAACTCAATGTTGATTCTGATTCCACAGAACTGGGTTGGGTGTGAAAAAGTATTTGTTGTTAACATTCTTTTTTTCATTCGGTTTTTCCAGTTACGAGTCCTTTTTAAAGCTGATCATTTTGTGTTCATTTTGTTTAGTTCTTTTTGTAACAGATTTAATGTTTAGTATAGAGCTTAGAAAAAATTTGCAGTGTGAGATAGGCAAGAAGTAAGGCATGTAGCAACATCAGCACGGCAAAGGGCACTGCTTTAAAGGCAAGGAAGGGCAAAAATATTTTAAGTCAAGTGATAGCGATTGCTGTATGAGTCGTACGATTTTTGAATCAAGCACGGGCAATGCTGAGCCATGCTCCTAGTTATTTTATAAATTTCAGAAAAGTGGTACTGGCTGCTTGGTCAATGAATGTTAAATATTTCCTTATAGGGAAACAACTAATATTACCATTATCATCTTGTCATATTGTAATTGTTAGCAGGTTTGTCTCACAGATCACAAAATTCAGTTCTCACTGGTTAGATATTTAGACTTGTAGTCTTGTACCAAAACCAAACTTATTAAATATATATGAGTAAATTTGGAGGAGGATCTGATGGAATGCAAAATATGAGACATTTTAAAAGAATTCCAAATTGCTGTGGAACCAAAATTATCAGAATAAAAAAAATTATTTCTCCAGAATAAAATCTCAAACAGTGAGACTGTTTATTTGTAATTTACATTTCATGTGGCAAAAATGATTTTCTCAGCATAGCATGCACATAGCTCAAACCTGAAAGTGTGGAACACCCAGTGAGGAACAAATTCACTACTCAGTAGTAATTGATCTAGTGAGACAGGCTCACTAACCATTACCCCATTTTGAAGTGCCCACAGAGACTAAGCATATCTTAGATGTGGCACAAGGCTGAAAGCATGGGGCACCCAGTGAGGAATGAACTCACTATGTAGTTGTAATTGATTTAGCGAGACATGCTTTCTAACCATTACAACAGGTCGAAGTTTCATGAATGATTTTCTAAGCTTAGCTTAGAATTGGCACCTGGCCAAAAGCATATAGCACCCAGTAAGGATGGAACTCACCATCCAGTCATAATTGATCTAATGAGACAAGCTTCCTAACTATTACTGAAGTGTCTTAAATGATTTCACAAGCATGTGGTACAAGGCCGAAATTAGTGAGGATCAAACTTAATACTCAGTAGTAATTGATCTAGCAAGACAAGCTCGCTAACCATTACACCATATTGAAGTTCCCCCTAAAACAGTGAGACTGAACATGAATCATATTAAGTGTTTGAACACTTGATTTTTACTTTAACAGCATCATTAAAGAAATTAGATTTCTACACAAATAAATAAATAAAAATACACACTGAGTGGAAATTAGTTAAAATTCAATTTCTTTAATGATACACCTCATGTAAAAGCCAAGTTTCCAGCCTCTTAACATCAAGCACACTTTCTTCTTCTGTGTGTCATGTCCCTTCAGAACATTGGCAATAATGGCTCTCCACAACCTCCTGTCTATTGTAGCTCTTTATAAATTTTATCTTTTTGTTATCTTTCCTAAACCTTATTCTGACATCCATTTACACCACCTCGTTAGGTAGGTTAGGCACTGTTGTGTTTTCTTCTGTCCTTCTTACCTTCAGTTTGTCCTGTGAGTGGCAAATTTTCGAAGCCTTATTTCCTCATTTTGTGCCCTAGAAATTTCAACTATCTCTCCCTGAGGTGACAAGTGTCCATTTAATTTCCATTTTCTCTAAAATTTTGTCATTGCTTACATGTTCAATCGATGGTTTTCTCAGCATCCTTCTGTAGAACCATATTTCTATTGCTTCAAGTCTCTTCTTCATCTGTAAAGAGATTGTCCAGCATTCACTGCTATATAGGATGACTGATATTAAGTATCAGCTGATTACTCTTTTTGTCTTTCTAATGGAATTTTCCTGCTTCTTAATACTTTGTTTAGCTTTTGAAAGGCATCATTTTCTATCCCAATGCACCTTCAGATTTCAGTATAGAACTTTCTGTCCTCTGTTAAAACACTTCCTAGATATTTAAATTGCTGAACTTGCTTTTGGTATCTTTGATTTCTAATTTGCATGTTGTGGTGATTCTTTTGCTGACAATCATGAATTCTGTCTACTTGCAATTGATTTTTAGTCTTTACTTTTTGATTTCCTTCTTGTATTTTCCTTTCTATGTCTACTATTAATATTGTGTCCTCTGCATATCATATGTTATTAAAAATGTGGTTGCCAATAATGAATCCTGGTAGGACTTCTAATTCTCTCAGAATCACCTCACTGTATATGTTGAATAAGTCTGGTGAGGAAAGACATCCTTTTATATTTTTCTATATTTACTGAATATATTTTCTGTCCATTTGCAAGTGGTTTGCATCCATTATAGGTTCTGGATTATTCTAATATCCTTTCCAAATATGTCAATGTTACCTAGCAGTTCCAATAGTTTTTTGGGATGTACTAGTAATTTTTAAATTCATTTTTTAAATCAACATTATATCTTACTACTATAAACTATTAAAGCAAAGCTCATTTATCTACTTAAGGGATACAACTTTTACACCAAGTCGGCCTTACCATTAGGTTACAAGAAACTATTTGTATATTTGTATATTAATAAAAAAAATGTGATATTGGGATAATTGCCAATATCATTATTATCTCCTTTTTATATGTTAGGATTAATTTTCATTGAATGATGTTTTGAGATACATTTCATATTTGTCTATATTTCTGAGATGAAGTATTATGTACATTATTTACATTATTCGAACTATTGTCTTCATCTTTGTTGCCATATTTATTACAATGTTTCGGCCGTTATCAGTTATCTCCTGTTAAGGACACATGGCCCAGTGGATAAAGGCATTGGTTAGATCCAGTGACAGGACCCAAAGAGTGTGAGTTCAATACCTGGTTAAGGCAGTGGAGAACTTTCAGAGGGAAATTAACAGGAGATAACTGATAACTGACATTCATTAAACATGTCATGTGGAACTAGAACAGTCTACCCCGGTGAGCGAAATAAAGGGTTAAGTTCGACATTCCAACCACCTGAAGAAGGCCAGAGCGTATAACAGCTGAAACATTGTAATAAATATGGCAACAAAGATGAGGACAATAGTCCGAATAATGTAAATAATGTACATTTCATATTTCTATATTTTGTATAAACTGGATAAATAGCTGTGATAATCCATTTTAAAATTCTACCACTTCTTCCAAAAGGTCTGTTACTATGCCATCTTTGTTTGGAGAATTTCTGCATTTTCAGTTTTTAAGGGCAGACCTTATTTCATTTGTTGTTTCATGAACATCACTAATATCTGCTAGAATGATTATTGGTGGTACTTTTTATGTCTGATGTATACAGCATAATACTTCTCAAATATTCTTAACATTTTGTCTCCAGATTTGCTAACTTCCTCATTTCTGTTTTTCAATGCAAGCAATTAGTTTATTTATATGGTCTTCAGTTTGAGAATGTTTCTAGTTCTTTCTTTTCTAAGAGCATCTTCTGCTCATTCAAAGTTCATCTTCATTTTTTCTGTTTCAATTTTTAGTCGTTTAGTTTAATTCTGCATTTTCAATTTAATCTCAATTTCTATTCTTTTTCATTGTTCTATTGCTAAGATTGAATTATCTCCCTTTGCTGTTACTATTTCCATTTCTTTTTCTCTATTAATCTCTGCTGATTCCTTAATTATAGTTCATAATTTACAATTCATATTTTCTCTATTAATTTTGTCATTTAGGATCTGTTGTTGATTTTTACCTGAAATTCAGTGTTCTGTCTGATCTTAGGATACATTCCATTTCTTAGAATATTTTTGAGAATTTTCAGTTCCATTTTCACTCAGCGTGCCACCATTTTGTTATTAGTTCTTTCATAAATTTTATTTATGGTGGTTATATCTTTAATGGTACTGGTTTTCTCAGCAATTATGAAGTCATTTTTTTTTTCCCCCATTCATCGCTTTTGAAATGATATATTCCTCATTTTCATCACTTCTCTTCCATGTCCCAAACTGGCAACTTCCCCATTTCTGTCTTTAAATTCAAGAAATTTTTGTTTATTTATGTGGGCTGCAGATTGGGTATGTTTCCGGTTCTTTCTTTTCTGAAAACATCTTTTAACTTTATCTTCCATTTTTTTTGTTTTATTTTTTTGTTTGTTAGTTTAATTCTGCATTAAAACAGCCAATGGAAAAAATTCAAATGGATGACAGAACAGAACCTTGGAGAGAAAGCAAAAGATACAATTTACTAAGATCTTCAATGGGCAGGAAATTATGGTGAGCCATGATCGGCAATGTCCTGAAGGGACATGACATATAGAAATTTTAACTATCATTGTATTTACAATCATATTTTTATTGCTTTTTATTGCTTCAAATGTTGAGTTTGAGTCATCTCCCTTTGTTGTTATTTCCCTTTGGTCTTTCTTTTTAATCTCTGTTGCTTCCTTAATTTTAGTTCACAATTTACTATTCATATTTTCTTGTCATTCCAAAAAGGCCTAGAAATTGTTATTGATTTCTAACTGAAATTCAGCGTTTTTTTTCTGTCTGGTCTTTGGGTACATTCCCTTTTTGAGAATAATTTTTTCCTCACAATTTTCAAGTCCAATATGAGTCACCATGCTACCATTCATTACTCCTTTAATTAATTTTATTTATGATACTTATAATCTTTAATGGCACTGGTTTTTTTCTTTCTTCATTCTTTGTTTTTGGAATGACATATTCCTTATTGTCATTAATTCTCTTCCTTAGTTTAAATTATCCTACACAATTTTTTTCTCTTTATTTGTTCCTACTTTTGCATTGATGCTGCCTATCAAAAGAGTATCATTTATTTCCTTGTTATCTATAACATTACTGATATTGTTGCAAAACCCTTCAATTTCATCATCTGAATTTTCAAAAATGGCATATATATATATATATATATGCCATTTTTGAAAATTTTAGCATAATGAGAAGCCACATATACTTTTTTAATATGTATATATAGAAAGTTGCAAATTAAAAAAATAATAAGGTTTTTTATGAAAGTATTTATTTATATTTTTTATATATATTTTTTTATATTTCTTTATATATATATGTAGTTTGATATTTCAGATTGAACTCGATCTTAAAAAATATAAATAAATACTTTCATAAAAACATTATTATTATTTTTTAATTTGCAACTTTATATATATATATATATATATATATATATATATATATATATATAGAGAGAGAGAGAGAGAGAGAGAGTGCTATAGATATGCTCAGATGTGTGTGTAATGTTGTCATTATTGGCATGAAGATTGAAATAGACATGTCAAATTCAAATTCTATTCAAAGCCATTTAGTTCATTTTCTTACAAATACCCTTAGGAAAGATATGAATCCACTTTTTTCTCTTCCTAGCAGTAACTCTGTATTTAAAAGTGGTTGGATATGGAGGCTAAAACCTCTACCTCATATAATCCTACTTACTATGGAAACTACAGTATCAACAACTACTTTACACGGGATTCGACAGGGTTAAAATATACATTGCCATTATATATACACTAAAGAGAGCAGATTCTCTAGCCTTAGTTGTCAACCAGTCTAGGAGAAAGAAAACCCTAAATTTAAATCCTGTTTGGTCTGGGGCTGGCAACTATACACCATCAAAACCTACTTGCTGCTAAAACAACAGCAGCAACACTTCGCATTGTGCGTCTGTGACCCTATACTCCAGAGAGAAGTCTACAGGGTCTGCAACATGTAATTTGGTAAGGCTGTGGATCTATATCCCACGGAGGAATTTGTATGTTTAGCATACATATCAGTTGGGATGAGAATCCCACTGAATGTTAAATATATATAAATTTGGAAATCTGTTTTGATACGTTTTTCTGATAAATTCATGTCATTAGAAATGGGTGTCATCTTCTTTTGGTGACACTGATTTGTCAGTGAAATATGTCAGAATAAAAGTTTTTACAAATTGTGTTCTATAATTACCATACAAAAGAGGTGGTATCAACAAGCCCCCAGATTAGGCCTTAAAAACATTTTTACCTTATATAATATATTCTGTCATTAGCCTTCATATAAAGCATAATACACATCATTGAAGATCTTCTGACAGACTCCATTCATGTAAAAGAGCTGATGAATTCTTCAGCAATGATTCTCATGCATGTGTTCACAATTTTTTTCCCCTCGTGTCAAGCTGGTGATTTGTTTTCTGAACACTAATAATCTTGAACTGACAGAAACATTACAATACATCCTTACAAAACTGTGTATAATAAAAATTATGATCTGGCACCCCAGCAGCTCATCTTGCGGTTCTCGACAAAATCCAAAGATGGATATGCAATGTGATAGGTCCTGACCTGGCATCTCAACTCCAGTCACTTTCTCACAGATGTGATGTGGCTTCCCTCTGTCTTTTCTACAAATATTTTCATTGCAACTGCTCTGATAAACTATTTTCACTGGTGTCCCAACTGTATGAATTTAAGCATGCTACTAGGTTGGCATCTTGGTCCCACCCTATTACTATCAAAACAGTTAATGTAACTGCCTCTTCTACTCGAAAAGCTTCTTCTCCCACACTTCCTAATAGTGGAACTCCCTTCCTCTTACTTGCTCCCTGATAACTATAATCTTCAAAAATTTAAATTTAATGTCAATCAACATCATCTGATGCCTTGATCTTGATATTCATCCTTTTTTTTTTTATCCTTTCCTCATACTCCCCTCTTTTCCCTTACTCTCACTCTCTGTAACCCCTTGCATGCTAGTGGTTCTCCCATCTTGCTTGGAGGGAAATGCTTAAAAAAAATAGATAAACCAATTTGGCGCAGAAACACTGCCTGAATTTGTTAACCATCATAAAGATTGCAGAACCATTCCAGTACATCATTATAAAACTGTGCATATTAATAGTTCTGCACAAATCTTTAAGCCAATTTACAGATACTTTGCTTAATGTCATCATACAAACATAATAACATGTACACATGCATGCATACACATATATCTGTAATGTTGAATATGGAATTTGCAATTTAATATTCTTACCTGGACAATTGGTCAAGTAGCACTGGTATATTTGTGTTTCTTTTTTCTCATGATTCACCACACCTCCAACAATAAGATAACGTGTACGTTCCTCAGTACCAAATCCGCAAGTCTTTGAGCATCCTGATACACTGCCCCAGTTTCCCCAATGAGGTTCCATTACCGTAGTTGCAAGAACTGTAAAAAGACAAATTAATTTTTAAAAATAAATGTGGAAATAAGATAAAATAATATCAACACAACATAAATGAAGATCTTCATTCCTCCTCTGATTCCTTTTCTGATATTTATTTTTTATATGGGAGTAGGATGATAATTGCTAAGGTCAGTTTTGAGGTTAGTTTCCCTGCATATTCCTTTGGTAAGAAGAGCATTCCACACTAAAAGTTTCACAAGAACCACTGCTTTGTGTAACAAACTCCCACGTAGATGCTTCTCTGAAAACTACAATTTTAACCTCTTCAAGTTTAAGGTCAAAGGTTTTCTATTTGTCATATCCTTGGAGTCTTCACTTCTTACTTCCACTTCGTACATTCATATCACACACATTATTGAATTGCTCTTGGACTTTGTAAGGTATGGGTTAGGGTTAAAAAAATGCTCTTGTTATATAATATTTCACAAGCACTACCTGTGAAAAGTTTTCAATTCTCCCATTTTGAATTTTCTGATGAGTCATAATTCATAATTGAACAATTTAATACATTTCTTGTAAGCTTTCTAATCAACTCTTTACTATGGTACATAGACTTTTTTTAAAAAATTTAAGCACCATACTAGAATAGCATTGAGATCTCATCAATTTATAGCTGAGCTGGCTTAGATGTAACCATAAATTATATGCTAACAGTTTCTTTTCTCACACTTTTCATTTGTGGAACTCTTTCCCAGCTCCATGCTTTTCAGCCAATATTTATCTCCAAAAGTTTAAATAAAATATATCTATCACTGTCTACTGATAAGTCTTCTTTTGTTCTCACATTAGTAATGTTGCTGATCCTAATTTTTCCACACCTCTTGTGTCTTAGTTGTTTTACTGCTTTGCTTAGAGTGATCTTGATTAAAAAACAACAAAAAAGAAACAAACCCCTAAAACACATCATTAAATATTTAGCAGTTTTCACAAAATATTGCAATAACAATAATAATTATGAATGTAGATCATTATTAAAACAAAGAGACACAGGCACAAAAGATACAAACTTTACAAAGTTCGATAGTATAGTTTCATAAAATCTTTATTCCAAACTTTTGAATTTTATGAAATATATATTTATATATTTAGTGTGTAGGGGCAGCAGATCATTATTCAAACATATATTGTTAAATATAACAGACAACAAATGTCTATTATGTTTTATTATGAACCATTCCAAGCATCGTATAATGTCTTTAATTTCAAGAGAAAATATATAGACATTACAACAGAGATTTTGATCATCAAATATGACATATAACCACTCTGATGATGGATCATGTGAGCCAAAAGCTTAGATCAATGACCAATATAATAAAGAAATATCCAAATGTTGGACAGTCTTTGTTTTTATTTTCTCTTGAAACTAAACCCATTATACAACGCTTGGTAAAGCTCATGATAAAACATAATAGATATTCATTGTCTGCTATATTTAACAATATATTTTATATATATATATATATATATATATATATATATATATAAGTTATAGAATACATATGCATATTTATACCACACTAAGATCATTAATTTAACAATTCTTGGCATATAATATTTTTACAATGGTAATGTTAAGATTAATCGTTGACATACAGGATATATTAGGCATTCTTTGACTAAACAGTTACTGTTACTCACGATTGAAATTTATAAATTTCCACTGAACAACTTTTCAGGAAAACAGACTTCTCATACTCATTGGTATCACCCTTTCTAATATTAATGAGAGTTTCCTTTCTAACTCTTTGCTTAAGGTATTGTGGAAAGTTAACATTTTGATTATATCATTATTTTTTTTGCTAAACATTTTCATTTTTTGGTGCTGTTGGAAGTCTTCAAGCAGAGCTTCATCCTCTTACACACAGAATCAGTACATTGGGGCACTCCAACATAGTGTAATGGTTAGAAAGTTTGCCTCGCTAGATCAATTATGACTGGATAATGAGTTTGATTCTCACTTGCTGTCCCACTTTCACCCTCATGCCACATCTATGCTATGCTTAGTAAATCATTTAGGGTGCTAATGTGGTGTAATTGCTAGCAAGCTTGTCTCACTATATCAGTTAATACTGGATAGTGAGTTCAATCCTCACTGGCTGTCTCATATTTTCAGGTTTGTGTCACAACTAAGCTACACTTAAAAAATCACCATAATTGGTAGTCTGAAGGAAAAACTGGAGTGCAGTTTAGATTTTGTAAAGTCGTTTGGAATGTTATATGCAATGATCAAGGCTCATTTCTTCACATCTGAGCTTGGTACACATGCAGATTATAGTCTATGAAGAGATTAAATATTTTAAGGCATTCATTTCTGCCTGTGATGCCTGATGTGGTTTGAAATGATTCAGTGGTTGTAACCTCATTACACATACAAGACATTGTGGATTGATACAGTTCTTCTACCAAATCAAGGCATCAATGGAGTCAAAGTTTGAATGATGGATTTTAATGGAGGAGAAAATGAAGTCTCTGTTGATATATTTAACATTAAAAAGAGACAGTTGAATATTTTGAGGAAAGAGTGCTTGTTAAATTTGATACTCAGTGGACAGATTGAAAGCAAAAGGGATAGACAAAAATAAGCTGAGTAAACGGATGGCAGAACAGGGCCTAGAAGAGGTAACAAAAAGACAAACTTTATTAAGAGCTACAAAGGACAGGAAACTGTGGTGAGCCATGATTGCCAATGTCCTGAAGGGACCCAGCATATAGAAGAAGATTGATATGCTTATACACGCCTGTGAGATCAATAACGGCATACAAATTTCTGTTCAATATGTATTCTATTTGATGGCGTTGTGTGATCACATTATAACATCAATCAGCTATGTGACAAATTTTATATTTGCATTAATCTATATATATATATATATATATATATATATATATATATATATCCTCTCTCTCTCTCTATATATATATATATATATATATAGAGAGAGAGAGAGAGATAGGATTATATATATATATATATATATATATATATATATATATATATATAGTTCTTAAAATATTTGTTAATATTTTCAACATAATGAACCTAACTGAGTTTCTTCCTTGTTTCTTGGTATCCATTAATTTAACTCTGACTTCAGGTATTCTGCAAGCCCCTGATAATGCAAAATAGTGTTGTCCATGACTCATCAAAAGCATTCTGAGTTGTCAATTAATCCCAGGTGTATAAAACATTTATTGTTATTTATTTCTATAGCAGTTTAAATTTCTTCATTAAATGATTTTGGAAATAATTATTCTTATATCCTTTCTTTTTTAAATAATTTCACCCTCAAAAATGGGGATAATGATATTAAGATGCCATGGGTTACTGAAAGTGAAAGAAAATGAGAAGACATTAGTGAGAAAAATGGACAATAAAAAGAACAGCTTTCAAGAAGAAGACATACGATGACGATTGGTTTTGCATTTCAATTATTGAAGATCATAGGTAACAGGGAAACAAGAAACCAGAAGAGAGTTTTTCATAGGTCATAGGCGTGAAGCTAATTAGGATAGTACTTATGGTTACACCTATAGCTATTTTAATAGTAAAATGATGAGATCTCATTGCCAATCTTGTAGTACACTTAAATTTATGCTGTTGGGATAAAATGGAGGAAACATAAATCGGACAATTGCAATGAAAATATTTATAGAAAAGATGGAGGAAAGCAATGGTGGTGGGAAAGTGAGTGAAGTTGAAATGCCAGGTCAGGACCATTAATGTTACAGACACTTTGGATTTTATGAAGAATCTCGGGATATATAGACACAAGATTGTTTTTGATTGTCTCTTTGCTGCCTGTCTATCACCTAAAATATACTTTATTAATGTGGGAGGAATCTTAATAATATTAATGAAGATATATTAGATACATAGCAAGAAGAATTATAAAAAATGAAATATATTTCCGTTTTAACGTTACAAACAATTTCTTTTTTTCTCTCCTCCATTTCTATTAACCTTCTTTCTTACTTCCTTTTCTTTCTCTCTTTTTCTCACTTTCTTTTTCTTACTAAAATCAGACTACATATCTTTTTCTTCTGTCTTTCCTTGCAGCCAAAAAGGAATGGTCCATTATTTAGTCTCCACAGAACTGTTGGAACTGCTTGGTAATCTTAACATATTTGGGAAGGATATTAAAATAAGCCTGAAGCTATACTTGGAGCAAGTTACCTGCATATGGATAAGAAATTAATTCAGTAAATATAAAAACAATAGAAAGGGGTGTAAGACTAGGATGTGTCTTCTCAGTGGATTTATTAAATCTATACAGTGAGGCCATTTGAGAGAATTAAAAGTCCTACCAGGATTCATTACTGGTGGCCATATTCTTGACAACATAAGATATGCAGATGACACAGTGTTGATAGCAGACACAGAAAGGAAACTACAACAAATCCCAGAGAAGGTATTGAAGGAAATCAATAAATAAACATTAATTGCAAGAAGACATGGTGGTTGTTGGAAAAAGGAACAGCACTAAATGCCAGTTACAAATTGGAAATGCCAAAATAAAAAAAAGTACAACTATTTAAATCTTGGAAGTATTTTAATGGAGGATGGAAAGTGCCACACTGAAATCCGAAGGTGCATTGGGATAGCGAATGTGTCTTCCAAAAGCTAAGCAAAGTATTAAGAAACAGGAACATTTTATTAGAAACAATGAAAAGTGTACTGTACTGTTATGTAATATCAGTCCTACATGGTAGTGAGTGTTGGACAATCTCCTCACAGATGGAGAAGAGACTTGAAGCAACAAAAATGTTGAAACTTCAGACACATACTGAGAATCCTCTAGGATTAGGGGCCCCAAAGGTTAAGCTTCATTAATTTCATTGTACATCTGTCACTGGTCAGATTTCTACTCTCACATGTGATCCTCTTTAATGTCTGGCTTTTCCTAAAGGTAAACTAGCTATTGAAGGTAAACTAGCTATATTAGAAGAAATTAAGAACAAAACATAACAGATGATGGTGATTCGTTAAGAGGGCATTGCAGACTGGAAGGTATGATGGGATATGTTTGTAGAGTCCAAAGGGGTGTAATTGGAAGAAGACTAAGCACAATTGTCCTGAGTAGGTTATTTTTCCTTTTTATATTAAAAGGGTGTATGAACAAAAGTTACACGTCTTTTGTTTATTCATTTAATAAAGTCTTTTGTATTAAAGTAAAGTTTGTATATTTACTTTTGTTAAGTGGATGTAGCCTACTCATGAACACAGACGCACAAGCTTGTAGGCAGAAACACATATTGACTTGACCATACAGGGGATTAAAAAATGTATGAAGAATATGAATATTTTAACACAGCATTTCATGAAAGTTCAGACTGGGCTAAAATTAAAATTGTTTTCGTTTATTATTTTCATCATACTTTTGCCTGTCTTTGTGGTGGTGGTGGGGGTTGCTGGTGGAAGATTGTTAAATTAGTATAAAAAAAAATGAATGTAAGACAAGAAACACCATCGGTGTCAATTAATAGTCTCATATTTACTTGTAAATTAGATGAAATAAAGGTCCAAAATAAACACACACACACACACACACACACACACACACACGTACCAAAATAGAACAGAAGAGAATTAATTTTTCAGAGTCTGGAATTTCTTTCCAAAAAATCTTTTTGAAAAGAATTATTTGAATTTTGCAAAAGAATAAACTAAAAATAAAACGTCATTATCGCCCAAGTTTCAATTAATAATATCACTTTTTTTTTTAATACCACCTGTTTATTATTAGGTTGAACATAATTTTTAAAATTTACAAGAACAAAAATAACATCAAAATAAGTGAAAAATAAAAAAGTTTAATATTGATTATTTGTTCAAGAAAGTATTTTGATTTCTGTACATGAATTTTAAATTTGTGAAGAGACGTTCAAGAATGAAAAATGGCGAGAAAGTTTTTTCTGTAAATTAATAATTCAAATGAATACAAAACATATTTAAAAAAATCAGATTTTATAGGATATTTCTTTTTTAGCTATTCAAAAATGATAAGATCTTTTGTCGGTTTTAATGTCATTGTTTCATTTGAATTTAACACTTTGAGTGTTCTCATCTTGGTTGCTATAGTTTGTGTCATTAACGTATTTTATTGTGTATAATAGAGCAATCATGAACGGAAATTAAAGGCAAAAAGGGAGGTTGCATTATACACATTTCAGAAATTTTTACTCAGCTTGAAAACCCTCTTATTTGAAAGAGCAATATTGCAAATCAGTTAGAACAATAGCTAATAAAATACAAAGTAGGTAGGTGTTGATAACAACTACTTATGAAAGGTCGACAATATTTGTTCTTTGGGAATCAGTGGAATTGAACCATCTTTTGTCTCAAACAGGAAATTCACTGAAATTGATTCAAATTTCATAAAGGGAATGCACAAAATCTGTCATGTTTTTATAGTATTAATGAGATCTCTTCTCTTAATTCACCCCCAAATAAAAACAAATACACCAAATTCTCCCTGAGAGAGGCTCTTCCATTGCACTCTGGTTGGATTGAGCTTTGCGATCGCCCCAAATGTGGGCAACTTGGGTGCACTATTTCTAACTGTGAGGTCGACATTCATGCTCATCGCGATAAACAAACCAAAAAACAGTTATTTTTTCTCTTTTTTTAAAATTGTAAAAGTTCCTTGTAAGTACCTCAAATATCATCCACACTTACAAAATATAAATAACTCCTTGAATTTTGGTAAGTTTTCATTCTGAGGGATCGAGATGTTGTGAGGCAAGCAGAACAAATCTTGATTTAAAATTTATAATTTCAAAAGAGTACCAAAAATTTAATAAATATGACAAGCAAACTTTGACTTAAAATTTATAATTTCTTCAGGTGAATTAATATTTATGATAAGAAACTTTACATTATTTGGAGAGTATTAACAGAAAAGATCACATTTAATGGTACAACAAAGTCCTAACTATTGTATAAATGATGTATTTTTTTGAGTTTTTTCCTCTTGAAAATGGGGTGATTGTTTGCCCAATCTCTCCACTAAGGCGGGATGTGACACTAGGTTGTTTTTAAAACTTCAAACAATTCAAGAAAATAAAACAATATTAAATAGATACGTAAACAACCCCAACATAATTATATCACTGTATAAATAGTGTACACTGGTATTTGTAATTTTAAGTCACAAATATTATGATAATTTATGATAATTTATATGGATACGACAATGAGACATTAATGATTAATAGGGTACAATTTAAAAAAATTACATAAGGATGAACATTCGTGTGCTCAACAGACATGGCACATAAAAGATTTGAATTTTAAGTTGCCTCTCTTTGGGTCAATTCTTGAGCCTTTTGCCTTTGCCATTGTACACTCTGGCCTTCTTCCGGTGATTGAAATTTCAAACCTAACCCTTTATTAATGTATCACCAAGGACACATGTCCAAGTGGATAAAAGTGTTGGTTGAACCAGTGACTTGAACCAAAGAATTGTGAGTTCAATACCTGGCCACAGCAGAGGTGAACAAAAAATTGGAGAGTTGAGTTACTAAAGGGAAATAACTAAAACTGAAATATTCAGAAGAGGCACAGCAATCTACTTCGGTGGACAAAATAAAGGGTTTGGTTTGAAATTCCAGTCATCTGATGAAGGCTGCATACAACAGCAGAAACATTGCAAATATGAAAACAATGATGAGGACAACAGTCCAAACATTGTGAATAGTGTAAAATGCACCAATTAAAATATTTTCAAAATCATTTCATGCCAATGAAAGAATCCAAATAAATGTCAAAAGGTGAATCTCTGGTAGCCTCTAAATTTGCTTAAATTGGTAAGTTGAAGCATTCACTAAGACTGCAGATATTTGGTTGGAAATTGGTGAGATTTATTTCTAAGTTGCCACAATTTATTTATTGACCCCCTTTTGACATCAGTTTCATTTATCAACCACTGACTGGTACCATCAACCATCAGAAGTCAATATCAAACATATTAGTGACTGCTTGATTAAAAGAAATAATAGAAAAATCCATACTTCCATGATAGTAGTAACTCTGTGTCAAACATAAAGGTAATCGTCTTGCACATCTATTGGTGACTAACTTCAAACAAGTTTCTGTTTCTAGTTTCAGATTCAGTTTTAATCAAGGAAGTCATTACAGGTTCTGTCTTACTCAACAGTATCATTAGTTTCAGTTTTAATCAGTTTTAATCAATGATGTTGTTACATGTTCAGTGTTACATGTTCAGTTTTTAATCAACGATGTCATTACAGGTTCTGTTTTAGTCAACAATGTTATTACAGGATCAGTTTTAATCAACCTGTTACAGTTATTAAGATATATGAAAAAAATCAACAGAGAATATTTTTAACAAGATTATGCTTGGGCAAATTACCAAATACTTCATAGATTCTAGTGCTATTAGCGATATTACTTGAGGAAACCTAGCAAACATTACTAATATTATCCAAGAAAACCTTTATTCAAAAACTTTGACTAAAGCTATCAAAAGAGGTTGCATAAAACATCAAACAAATAAGACAAACTTTTATGACCACACAACATCCAAACCTTAGATTTCAATGGATAAATAGTTTCAATAGTAAATGAAGCTGGAGCTGATTATGATCACATAATCATCCGCAATAACAATTCAAGGTATAGAAATGCTAAAATATACAAAATCCTGTGCACTTTAGAAACCCAAGAAACAACATTTCCAGCAACTGATATTTGCTGGGATAAAACCGTCTGCATGTGGATAGAAAAGGAACTGAACCAGTACAGAAAAAAAAAAGGATTTATCTTCTTTCCAGATTCATTTAAACTTTTGGCATGTAGGGAAATACTCAAGCAAGGCAATAAAGCTACTGAGTTACAAAACCCTGTAAGGGAGAGAGAACAATAAAAGAACAGGAATTAAGAAGACAGGAATTAAGATAATGTAAGAAATATGGCTTTTGCTTCCCTAGGTCTCTGTAAGAGGAACAGCTGAAAATACGACTTACAAATTGATGACAAAATCAAGCAAGTACAGAAATTTAAGTACCTTGGAAGTATTTTAAAAAGATGAAAAATGTGATATAGAAATCCGAAGGTGTATTGGAATAGCAAAATATGCCCTTCAAAGTTAAGCAAAGTATTAAGAAATAGGAAAATTTTGTTAGAAACAAAGAAAAGTAAAGGGACACTTTCCTCACAGATGAAGACACTTGAGATGACAGAGATATGGTTCTACTAAAGAATGCTGAGAATACCATGAACAGAGCATGTGAGCAATGGGGAAGTTTTATGGAAAATAGGAATAAAAAGGACACACACTTAGAATCAGAGACAGTTGAAATGTTTAGGACACATACTGAATTTACAGAGGTTGGAGAATTTGAAATTCACAGGATATATTGAAGACAAGAGGAGCAGTGACACAAATATGATTGCACTGGAAAGGGTACCCATTTCAATGAAATTTCTGAAGATTTTTTTTTAATGATTTCATCCCAAGCAAGGCAGTAATGCCACGAGTGCGTTTTAAAGAGAGTGAAGGTAAGAGAAAAGACTGGGTATAGGGTGGTGCTGAGGAAAGGCTAAAAGCTAAATGGGGTTCAAGAATATAGGATATGGCAATTGACATTGCATTTAAATTTTTGAAGTTTGTATTTATCAGGGAAGCAAGTAAATGGAAGGGAGTTCCACAAGTGGAAAGTGCAAGAAAAGAAACTGTTGGAGTAGAAGTAGTGGTTACATTTAACTAATTCATCAGCAGAAAGATGGTAATCTAGTAGCATGCTTATATTCATGTATTCCAAGTACTAGGGAAAAAAGCTTGTCAAAGCAGTTGCCAAGAAAATATTTGTAGAAAAGAGAGCAAAACTGTGTCATGTCGGTGAGAAAATGACTGAAGTTGAGATGCCAAGTCAAGATTGATTACATTGCAGATCCTTCTTTGGATTTTGTCAAGAAACTCGAGATGAATAGCAGGGGCACCAGAATAGATATAGCAACAGTATTCAATGCACAGATGAATGCACAGACGGTTTACAAAGCACATCAATGTTTTCTGAGAGAGATCTAGTGCATATGTACTTAGTCTCTGGGTTACCAAAATATCAAGGAAACCAGAGCAGGGAGAAGTGAATTCATGCTTTTCTTAAAATGCTAAATGCTACAAACCAAAAGAGTAATCTAGAAACTTGAGTCATGTTCTTAAATAACCTTGTTAAATCTAAGCTCTAAAAAAGATTTCATGCATGGTGACCAACTCCTTCAGAAATGTCTAACCTATTCGCTACATAAGTGTTTTCTCAGATCAATGAGTAAAAATAAATTCAAGCAAATTCAAACTGTGGGTCTTGAAGTGGATTGTCCTTTGCTGGGTCTCGTACTCTGTTGCTACAGAATTATAAGGCATTTTACCAAATAACAGAAAATACATCACTTGAAAACTTCTGACAGCAACAGCAATTGAAATGGTTAATAGATGTAATTTGCAGAGAAAATAATGACATAAGCAATATATTGACTTTCCATACTATTTTAAATGAAAGGTAATGAATGAAACCCCTGTTAGTACTAAAAAGAGCAATAACAGCAAAATTGAGAAACCTATTTCCCAAAATTCATTTTCATTAATGACCTTCCTGATGACATCAGCTCTTAACTTTGCATCTATAATGATGACACAACCATTTACTTCTGCCTCAGTAGTAAGATTGATCAGTCTGACAAGGTCAAAATGGCAGCCAATAACTAAAACGACCTCAAGTCAGTCATTAACTGGCTTGTTAATTTTAACACCTCCAAAACTAAACTTGTCTCTAATAATTATCTGAGAGACGCCTCACTGCCTTCCATCAGCATGAAAGTGACCCATTGTGCCTTATTGGGCTAACGTTCTCAGTTGACATGAAGTGTTAAGACTATATTGAATCCATTGCTAATTCAGCTGCTAAGAAATTTGATTCATTGTTGTGCAAGACAATTTTTCTTTCCAGAATCTAAATTACATATCTATAAGTCTACCATTTGTCCATGCTTAGAATTGCTGCTACATATGGTTTAGTGCTCCTGCTAGTCACTCTCAGCTCCTTGATAAGTTCCAAAGAAGAATCAGCAATATTATTGGTCCTGATCTGGCAGCTCAGATTTAGTCACTTTCCCACTGCTGTAAAGTTGTCTTTTCTATAAATACTTTCTTGGTCTTCACTATGGTTCCTAGACTTTTTAAAAATTTAAGCACAGTACTAGACTGGCATCAAGATCTCATCAATTTACAGTTGAGCTGGCTAGATATAGCTGTATGTTCTAAACTAAGAGTTTCTTTTCTTGCACTTCCCACTTATGGAACTCTATTCCAGCTCCATGCTTTCCAGACAACTTTAATCTTTGAAAAATTTGCTATCTACTGTCCTCCTGATTACCCTTTTCTCTTTATGCTCATTATTAATGTTTCTGTTCCTAATTCTTCCACACCCTGTAAATCCTTGTGTCTTAGTGACCTTACTATCTTTCATGGGATGATACTGATTAAAAAAATAACCATTTTAGGAGAAGGATTTTAAAAGTATCAAATGGCAGTCATGTTAACTCTTTAGTCAATGACTGCCAAATATACCCTTATAAGGGGATGGCTAATCTCATCATCAATGTTACCAAAAACCAATGACTCAAGAAGATATCAAAAATATTACCAGTATGACTTTTTGGAACTACCAGAAATGTCTTTTGGTTTGCATAATCAAAGTCTGAGGGAAAATGTTTTAAGAGGTCTGTTTTACATTTATATATTCACTGACGACATTCTAGTAACAAGCAAAATAGAATAGAAACATAACACAAATACTTCAATGCTGATCTTTGAACTCAAAAATCAATATTGGTAAATATATATTTAGCATACACAAACTACAGTTCTTGGACATATGTGACAAAACTGGAATAACACTTATTCCTGAAAAAGTAGAAGTTATACACAACAACAACGACATGACAACTGATCTTGTCAAAACCAAGTTTAAAAATATCAAATTTAATGTTGCAATGACAACAGCCTTTACAAATACAAAGGACACCATAAAGGTTCTCAGAAAGCCAAAACCCCAAGTTCATACTGACCACAGCCATGTCAGATGGCATAGCAGGTGCCGTTCTACATAAGTCAAAGCGGCAAACAAATATCATATCCTTTTAGGAATTACCTGCTATCTAGCAGTTATTTATTAAAAGGTAGAAATTTCATTATAATCACAAACCATAATTCACTGATATACGTATTGTCCAAAATAATTGATAATTATACATCAAATATTTGGATCTGTGGTGCTTGATAGTAGCTTTGTGACCAGAACAATTACCTTAAACAATTACCTTGACATCTCAAAGGCATTTAACAATGTCTGGCATAGGGAATTGTTACACAAACTCTTCATCTATGATATCTCTTGTTTACACAGTCCTTTCTCTTAGGTAGGACCATGAAGGTTTTTAAAAAGAAAAAGAAACTGTTAGTATTGAACTTTAGGTTACATCTAGCCAACTCAACTGTAAATTGATGAGACCTCATTACAAGTCTAGTACTGCTCTTAAATTCCTAAAGTCTAGGTACCATAACGAAGAGTTCATCAGAACAATTACCATGAAAATATTTAGAGAAAAGACTGGCAACTTTACAGTGGTGGGAAAATGACTGAAGACAAGATGCCAGGTCAGGACCAATAATATTGCTGATTCTTCTTTGGATTTTATCATGGATCTCTAAATATACAAACCATAAGTGACAGCAATATTCTAAGATGGGCGAATGTCTCACACAATACAGTGAACCATCTTTCTTAGCAGCTGACCTAACAAATGGATTCAATATTGTCTTTCCACTTAATGTCAGCTGAGAAGGTTAGCCTGAGAAAGTGTAACGAGTTATTCTCCTGGAGGTTAGCAACAGCCATGCTGATGGAAGGCAGAAATGATTAATAGAGTGCAGTTTTGTTTTGGAGGCATTAAGAATAGCAAGCTGTTATTTGCTCCGTTAACAACAGACTGAATGTCATTTATGATATCAGCTGCCAATCTGACCTCATCGAAATTATTATCAAGACAGGAATAAATGGTTGTGTCATCAGTATAGATACCAAGTTGAGAGATGATGCCATCAGGAAAGTCATTAATGAAAATTAAAAACAAAGCAGGACTAAGGATATAGCCCTGGGGTGGCGGAACCTGTGTTAGTACAATAAAGATGTCCTGGGCATGACGATAAACTACATTTGACAACAAGGCCTCTGATCAAAAGGTTTGAGAAGCACAGACCTTCTTCAGGACATATCTATAGTCTTACTCTTATGTCCATCGTCTTTTCATGTTGACTTGAATATCGTCTAATGTTAATTATGTTTTAATAACTATGTCATGAAGAAGGTCTACTAGACCGAAATGTCTGACGTCGACATTGAAATAACATTAAAACAGCATATTTGCATATTCGGATTTTGTTTTTCCATTTATTTTTCTTCATATATATATATATATATATGTATAAAGAGAGTTAGAGTTAAAGAGGGACATACACACATAGCTCTAAACACTCTTTTATATTAAGCATTCTTTTCCTATAAGTATGATAAATTTTAGATGAGAATGTAGGAGTGCTGAAAAGTTCTCGACCTGATGAAGAAAAATTCTGTTTGGTGTTTGATCGTTTGCTTAGATTTGGGTGACCAAGATATATATTGATTTAGTAAGCATTGCTTCTATGTGACACAAGGCCGAAAATATGGATCACCCAGTGAGGATCAAACTCACTTGTCAGTTGTAATAGATCTAGCAAGACAAACTTGCTAATCATTACACCACATCAAAGTGCCCCTGACCAAGATATATATGTAAGTAGACATATCAGTTGGTAGACTAAAAGACATGCAAGTGTACTAACAGTTGGCCATAGAATGATGAAGCCACTTGATGTGCATTAAAGATGCTAAACACAAAGATGGTTGCAGTAGAGAGAGAGAATGATTTATATAGAGTCAGATATTTTGTCTGATACGCTGCCATCCTGATAATAATATTAATAACTTGTACTGATAAGAGTTGAGCATCTTAACTTACCACATCCTGGAATGTGGCCTTTTGTCATCAAAAGCTGACAGAATTGAATGCTTGGTCCATGAGCATAGAAGGATTAATTAGAAACTTGGCAAATCTTCTAGCTATCTGATTCCTGGTTGGGGTGGGGGGTTTCCTATGATTTTGCTAAGGATTTTGCCAAGGCCGTCAGTGTCATAAAAACCGGAAAGATTGTAGCAGTTGCTTTAGTGTTATGTTCAGGTGAACGTTCCATTATTAACAGATTTTCTGGTGTATCTTTTGTTGCTGGAAAACAAACACAAGCTTGAGGAGGAAAAACAAAATCTTTATTACCCTCAAAGTTCGAGATTTCACAAAATAAAAAAAAAAACAGATCGAAATGTTAGGTTATGAGTACACACACAGAAATATATACAAAAATGGCATCCAAATTTCTTCTATAAAGACAGGTAATCTTTAGGAACCTGTTCTGCTTATTTTCTTTTCTATCTGAGAATGGAAACACATCACTTTATAATATCAAAAAGATTTAAACCATTTTGATAATTTCCAGACTGAAATTCGGTTCTCATCATATTTCTGTTCAGATGTATGATGCTTTTTGACTCTAGTGTCATCAGCTGTGTTACAGTTTTTTAGTTACATTTGAACTGAATCACTGCAGTCCCAAAGATTCAATGGAAGACCTTTCAAATTTATTACTAGAAGATGTGACACATTTTTAACTTCAAGACAATTTCTTTTGTCTGAATAAATTATATACACCACAGAAAACCCCAGAATTTATAGCAATAATATTAATTATATTTTTAGTAATTATATATTGGCTATTAGTATATAAGATTATTTTTGGATAATCCAAAACTTGTCCATTAAGCTTTCATAATTATAATAATCAGTTCACACAAACTGATAGGATGTCACCACGACACATATGTATATCTAAGTATATAAACAGTTAAAACCTAACCTAAACAAAACCAACTATGGAATCTCTACAAATATCCTTAAATGTCTATAATTGGTAACAGAAGCCATTGGTTTATACCAATGGCTTCCCATATTTAATACTTCTCGAATTCACTCTCGCGTGGTCATGTGTGACGTCATGAGCTGTGGTGCAATTTTCGCTTCTGGCATCTTATATGCACATGTTTATCACTGCTTGGAAATCATCCATGTAAACAATAACAAACTATCATCACTGTCTTGTCTGTATATTGCTTAATATATTGTACAGTAATTGACATCTTTACTAATGGCTTATGTAAATATGGATCAATATTGTGATTTAATGATAATGTTATTAAGCTTATCAGACATTATGAAAAGAATTTACATAAAATAAATAGGAAACACTTGTCTATATTATTTAATGAAACATGTATGAATATCTAAGTATATATATATATATATATATATATATATATATGTATGTATGTGTATGTGTGTGTGTATGTGTGTATAAGTTGGAACCTACCTGTGATTTTCTGTGAATAAGCATTCACCTTCCGATAATTCAATATGGTATACATGAACTGATCCATGCTGCCTTCCTCATTCTAGCACCATAAAACAATGTATGACAACAAAGCTTATTATGAATGCTATAGATTTTCTAACTTGCGACTGATTTCTCACAAGTCTAATATTAACTCTTTCTATATAAACATAATGAATTATAAAAACTTTATCAACAGAAGCACTGTTTATAAAAGGCAATTTAAAAAATTTGAAGGAGAAATAAATAATGCACATGAAATATTTATTAAAATATGATTTTTAAAATTGTTAAGGAAATTAATTAATTCTGATAATTTTGTAAATGCCATTTCTTAGTAATATATATATATATATATATATATATATATACACACACACACAAAATCCAAGGCATTGAAAATGATATAAACGTCATCATTATGCAATGAATATATCTATATATTATATAAGGCTGAGAAATCCCTTCATTTCCATTTTTGTTTAGAATTGATTTAATGTGTATGAACTTTTTAAAATAAACTACAATTAAATTTTATTCAAATATATAGGGTGTCCATAAATTATCAGTATAACTTCTACCGTTTATTTTATCCATTAGAGTTGAAATCCATCATTACATTTATTTGCTTGTTAAAGAAATATTATTAAAGTTTTAATTTATATATAGTTTGTTCTATTTTAATTTCTTTTTATTTGTCTTTTTAGGTAAGATGTTACAAGTGATATTACTGATCTCTGACTTTTACTGAAAATGAAATCCCTTCAAGATAAAGTACAACAGAAACCAAATCAAACCCTGAGGTTCAATGGAATTTGGGATCAATTGTGAAGATTTATCCTTGTCAATCCACTACCTTTTACATTGAACCTATGTAACCCATTTTTGATCACATGTTTTGCTATATTTAAAGAGCGGTTAGTTAAGATAACACAGCTGCCATTACAATTGGTCCCTAATAGTAAGAAATCACACAAAATTGATAAGTTGGGTGGAGTGGGGGTGGAAGAAACAGAAAGAGTTTATTCCCTTGGTACTCAAATGACTGAAGTATCAATCTCTACACATTATTTCATACAATGTAATAAATATTTAATCTCAAATCACCCAAACTAACTTCTGCAGCCTCTTTCTCACCAACCCAATGTTACAAGCCTATCACTATATGGTTGCTATATCCATGGAAAATGTTTGAACAAACTCCATTCTTTAGTTCCACTAGTTCAAACCATTACAGCTAAGACCCACCATGCTACATGCACAGAATCAAATCACCCTCATTTCCTCCGTATTCCAATTGTAAGGAAGAATTTTGACTCAAATTTGTGTTTTAACCAAGAACTGCTACTTTATGGAACAGTTCTGTCTTGAAGATTTCTCAACTGCAACAATCTTCAGGTCAATAATCAATCATTATCTCTCTGCCATATCCTCATAAACTTCCTCCTGTTATGTTCGTATCAAACACTTAATTTAGTAACGCTCTACCTTAAGTGGTTCTTGAGGCTTGTACTGAGTGAAAATTTTAAAAAAAAGAAGAGAAATTAATGTTGAATTTTGTATGGGGCCCTAGTGAGGATAGAAATCAATACTAAGCAGTAATAGTCAACCAGACATGCTTCATTGCCCATTAGCCCTTGGATTACAGGCCTCATTGATTAAAAACAAGTCTGTCCTTAAGTTGACAGTTGGCAAAGCAAACAAAGGAAAAAAAAGCAAGTGTTGAGGTGTTTTGATTATTTTGTTTCATTTCTTTCGTTCAGAACAGCAATCAGTTCAATGAAGAACACTTACAGAAAGACAAGGTAATCATTGTAAAAGGTGGGAGGAGCTTATAACTGAATGTTAAATGTTTGATAGAAAGTGGGTGTGATCTTCAAGATTGGGTTGTGTCAAATTTACAGAGGTTTTCCTTTCATTTTTACAAAACAATAAAGTAAAAGAGGCGGGATTTAATTCCTTACCTTATTCTGATTGATGTAGGCCACAATAAACCAGGAAAATTGAGATTTAAATAACCATTTAATTAATGATTTTCTTCTTATAATTTCAATTCAGGTGGGGACAATACGGCCATTTTGTTAAATGTTGAGGATGTAACATTAGCGTAGAAAATCTTTTACAAGAAAGAAATTACAATATACTATTTTGATTATTAACAATTATAATTATTCATTTGTTACCTACCAATTATTTTTTTATTTACAAAATGAAATATTTCCATTATTCAGACTATTATCTTCAGCCTTGTTGTTTTTATTACTATATTTTGGTTAATATATACTTTGGTCTTTCTGTATTGTCTGAGGTTCTGAAATGAATCATTTTCATTATTGCACATATTATTCAAACTGTTATCTCCATCCTTACTATTTTTTGCATAAAAATATAATGCTCTACCTTGAGTGGCTCATAGATCTTATACTGAGTGAACAATAGTGTTAAAAATGTTTGTTTGATGCATTCTTTGCCCTTCTATATATGCATACTTTATCTGATCGTCTTTATAAATCAGTTTGTATGTTTTCTTTTTACTTCCCTGTTATATTCGCAACATAAACACAATGTTTTTGTGATTGGACCACTCGGATTTGATATATTTGAAAGCTTGTTGAATTTTCAGAGGTTAATTCATTATTACTTAAATGGACACTGTAATGAAAAGTAATATAAACAAGCTGAAAGATAAACTAGTCAATAATTAATAATATACAGTGTCAGACCTTTTAAAATTAGGGTTTAAAGTTACCTATTTTTATTTCAAGATAAATCTGAAGCTTGGATTTAGAATTCTGATACCCAATCTGAGCTGGTTCTTTCTTTTCAGAAAATTGGTAGAAACATATTTCTTGCTCTTATTTCCTTCCATACTTTGCTAAACTTAACTAATATCAAGTTGAACTGTTGAAAAAACTGATGACCATCATCAACGATGTTGGAACATTAGCTCAGAAGTTTTGACTTTAGCATTTCAAAAGCATTTATTAAACAGTTTGCAAACACAAATAATGTTGAAACAAAAAAAATATAATAATAAAAATGCATCACCTAAGAAATTTTGATAATTATTGCATCTACTATTACTAATAATAAAAGGTGTAAATAAAGAATACTTTTTTAATCATTTCACCCCCCCCCAAACAAGGGCACAAAGCCACTAAGACACAGAATAAGAAAACATTATTAAGGAGCAAGAACAATAAAAGAACATAAATTAGGAAGACAGAAGACAATGATTGACATTGCATTTAAATTTCTGATGATCAAATTTGACTGGAAAGCAAGATGCCAGAAGAGAGTTCCACGAGCAAGAACTGTGAGTAAAGAAACTGTTAGCATAGAACTTGCAGTTACACTTAGCCATTTCAACTGCAAAATGATACCATTATAGTATTGTGGAATCAGGAAGACATTAGCTAACAATTTACATTTCATTTAAAATTTTGAAGATTAATGTTGATTGGAAAGCATGGAGCTGGAAGAGAAATCCACAAGCAAGAAGTGTGAGAAAAGAAACTGTTAGCATAGAACTTACAGATACATCTAGCCAACCCAACTGTATATTGGTGAAACCTTGTTGCCAGACTAGTGCTGCAGTTAAATTCATGAAGTCTAGGTATCATAGAGAAATGTCCATCAGAACAATTGCCATGAAAGTATTTACAGAAAATTCATCATGTTCAATAACATTGCAAAGTTTTCTTTGGATTTTATCAAGAATCTCTAAATCTATAGCAGGAGCACAAGACCAGATGTGGCAGTAATATTCGAAGCATGGATGAATATTAGACTTATAAATATGTAAGATAGATTCGAGCAAGAAAAATTGTCTTGCATGACACAGTGAACCAACTTTCCTAGCAGCAGAACTAGCAATTGATTCACTATAATCATTCCACTTCAAGTCAGTGGAAGATGTTAGCATGAGAAGACATAATGTCTCTCTCTCCTCTGGAAGTTAGCATTAGCTATGCTAATGGAAGGCAGAAAGTGGAATAAAAATTGGATAAGAACGAATGTATTTATATGACTAAATTTGAATGATGCTTATATTGTTGGCTTTTGTAGCCTAATCAGAATAGCACTGGTCCAGTTAGACGAGCTATCAAAGATAAGGAATATTAATTAAAATCATGCCATTAGCTTATTCTTTGTTTTCAATTACTTAATCATTGTAAAATAACCAGTTTTGGGATAAAAAGCAGTAAAGATAAGATGAAAGAAAAACTAGTTAAAATAATGGCTGACAAAGAAATTCAAGTATCTGAACATTTCTCAGTGCTACTATAGTATGTTGTCTATGACGGTATCAAACACTATAGCATGTGGTCTACCTCATTTACTACTATAGTATGTGGTATACCATGCTATCTAACACTATAGCATATCTAATAGATTGTTCTCACGTAAAAATGTGAATGCTGTTTCCTCGGTCAAGATAACACATCTACAAAAATCTTTAAGTAACATTTTAGACTGAAGGGGTATTCTGATGTGGACGCTTGATTTCCTTCCTTTTATGTGGACAGGTGAGGTGATGTGGTGGTAAAATTCATTGTTGTAGACCACAGGTGGATGGCATGATGGGTGAGGTGAGGTTACGGTATAATTCATAGTACGGTAGACCACATACCCTAGTAGCACCTGTTTTTCTCTATCTTTGGATTTCTGTGTCAGCAGTTCAGTACTCTTTGCTTTGTTCCTAATGGAATTTTCCTATCTCTTTATGCTTTGCTTAGTTTCTTTTTTTTTTTTTTTTACTAATGTTCACCTAAGTCCAAGAGCCATTCAAGGTAGAGTGTTAACTATGTGGTGTTGCATGAGCATAAGAAAGAGAAAGAGGTGAAGTTCTTGGAGGCTATGCAAAAAAGATAACAGCTAACTCTAGACTTGAAGAGGTCAAGATTTAATTAATGAATAAAATTTCAGAGTTCAGTTGGAAATGTTAGAAATATAGTGTGGAAGTAGATTTTAGAAGAAACCAGAAACCCAATCTTAAACAGGAAATAAGGTATAATTCTCTAATCCTGTTCAAAAGACCATGGAGGAGTGTGAACTGGGTGATAGGCAAGCCTATCTATTCCTGGAAGGTATCTTTCTCTATTCCTGTGTATCTGTTACTACATCTGAGTATAACAAAAAATTCTCTTAATAGATTGATTTAATTTTCAAAGTTTTTTTCAATATCTTCTCAACCACTGGAAACTATATAATGGGAGGCTGAGTGGCCATGTTGGAAAGGTGGGTATGTAGCAAGGGAGATAACTGTTTAAATATTTTTATTTTCTCCATGCTCAATAAGAAAACAATCCTCTAGCTTTGCCTTCTTTCGGTTTTTAATGCCTCATAATCCAACTGCATTTCTTTTTGTCAAGGTTATAGGATTTTTCTATCTTACTATCTGTTCTTACAATGTTTTATGAACTTACCAGAATCAATATGAAGACTTGGCGACTTGTTTCTCCTTCTCAGTAAACACATCTGAGGATGGATTTTTTTTTTTAGTCTTTTAGCCACAGTGCTTAAAATCCTTTGCCAACAGCAGTGGAATAAAGTTGAAGTGGGGAAGATGGGAGGAAAGGAAAGTGAGAGAGAGAAAAATAAGAGCAAGAGAAAAGAAGACAAAAAGAAAAAAAAAAAAGAAAAAGTATTTTTGAGAGGATATGAGGTCATGAAAATCATTAAATTCTATCACTTGGGAGAATGAATGTGCACAATAAATTATAATATTATCTGACGTTCTGAGATGATATTTTATCATTCTTTCATGAATTATTCAGACTAGCATTCTCACTGTTATTGTTTTGATCAATGCTTGTCAAACAGTGAGTTTCTCTCTGAATTTCTGGAGTGAGCAGTTATCATTGTTTATATTTAAACTAATAGGAATAGATAGGTTTGCCTATCATCTGTTTTACACTACTCCATAGTATTTTTAACATAAGTAAAGGTTTATCCATTGTTTCCAGTTTAGAATTGGGTTTCTGGTTCTTTCTATTCTTATTCTCTTTCACTCATAGTAACCCCCTTACATGCTAATACCCTTGGGAAAGGTATGAATCCTCTCCGCCCCCCAGCTATGGGTAAATAGCAGGACAGACCGGGTTCTATAGCTTTGGATGATAACTGGTCTACCACAGAAAGAAATGTCAACCTACTGTGGGAAAAATCTGCTTTGTCAGTCATGTATCGAAAGATATGTGATCACCTAAGTGTATATCACAGATGGCACATAACTGAACAGAGCCCCTTGTGTCTTAGTGGAATTATCACCTTCTTTGGGGTTCATTGATTTAAAAAAAATGTCCTTATCTTTGTTATTATGACAATGTTTTAAGCCTTGTGCTCTCTGGCCTTCAGGGAATTTCAAACTTTATTTAATCTACAGTAGTAGATTGTTCTCATTCCACTCTCCAGCTCTAGGGATATCTCTTCTGGTTCTTATTTAGTATGGCTCAGTTTTTGCTTGTCTTGTTTCCACTGAGTCTCTGCTACCCAGCCCAGGGATTGAAGTCCCAATTACTATGCCACCAAATTCATGAACAAACAGTTTAATCTATTTTTAATCTATAACCAATTTAGTATAGAAGAAAAGAAAACTGAACCTTAGAATAAGTTGTGCCAAAGGTAATTTCGCTCATGACTGCAAATTGTTACAAGACAAAACATCAACCTGAAAACTTTAGCCATGTTCTTTACTCTTGTCAGATCAAGGCTTTCACATACATGGTGCCAAAGTCATTCAGAAATATCTAAACAGTCTTCTGTATGCAACTACATTCTAAGATAAATGCTTAAAAAATGGCTTTGATTGAGTGAAGTCTGTGGTTCTTAGCAAAGATCATACCTCTTTGAACATTGCGACTGGTGCTACAGAATCACAAAGAACTGTACCAGATGACAGAAACCATATCACTTGAGGACTACCAACAGCAGTAACAACTAAAATGGATAGCACATGTCACTGGAAGAGAAAATAGTGACAGTGTGGAATGTCGACATCTCGGTTATGTTGACATTCAACACTATTTTAAATAAAAAGTTAGGAAAGATATCACCATTGGTAAGGGAAAGAACAATAACAGCTACTGGAATTAAGAAACCTATTTTCCTGAAAAACTGTTTTAAAAGAAAGATTTTATAAATTTCAACCGACAGTAGTAGTAGTGGGTTGCTCGGTCAATGAATATCAAATGTTTTCTTAAGGAAATGGTTAATATTACCTTTACCATTGTCTTGTAGGATAATCCAGAATTTAGAATCTAGCATCTTAAATCTAATGTCCTTCTATCCTGCTTGATACTGACCCTGCTTCTGTTGTCATGCTTGACTGCATTTCCCACGATTTCTCTTCTTCTTGCTGTTGCGGTTCATCAGCTTTCAAATTATTGTCTGAGAAGATGATATCCTATCAAATATTCAAACTTATATCTTCATCTTATGAGATATGAAATGGAGTTTTTTTTTATTACCAATTTTTGCCTACTTTATTGTACTTTATCCTATTGAAGTGAGTTATTTATTCCTAATTCACACTGCTTTGCTTGCCCACATCTATACAATCTTCAAATTTGTAATCAAAAAGCAATATAGATGATACATTATTATTCTTTCATGAATTATTCAAACTAGCATTCTCACTGTGCTTTAATAAGTTCTTGTCAAATAATGAGTTTTTCAGCATTGGAAGCATTGTCTGAAATTCCAAGATGAAGAACTGCCATAATTTACTCAAATACTTTATTATATTCTATAAATATGGGATCTGATAATAAGTTCAATAAATTTATCAATCATCCAGTCCTGAAGAGCACTTCGATGCAAAACTCTTCATTCTGGTAACAAGATATACAATTTGAAATTTTCTTTATTTATTGGATATTATAGCTCTAGTTATCTAGTGAGCACTTTTTGGTAGAAGTTCTGCTAACCTGAAGAAAAAAAAACATATAAAATTCTAATTTTCTCAGCATTATTATTTTTATTATTATTAATTCTATCAAATATTCATATCTATATAAAAGAAAACTTCCCACAGCAACAACAACTAAAAGAGATAAAACATATAATTAAAAGGGAAAATAATGATATTTTACACTATTTTTCACCTCATGGCTCAAGAGACACTTAATTTTTGAGGGTCACTGAATGAAAGAATTAAGAATTGTAGATTATGAAGATATGTAGAATAGGTAACATTTGACTCTTGTGTTCTGTGTTGTCTCAGGATCCCTACCCTGTTTATAAAAACGGTATCAACAAAAAGGGTCATTTACTTTTGGTATTCGTTTTATTAACCCTGGCAGCTTGGATTCTAAAAGGCAGTAGTAGGACTGACAAGATCGCATATTGCACGTTGACTCAGCGTCGCTCCACAGGTAGTATTAGGCAGTCACAAACCTGGGTGTGGAAAGCATATTGAGGTGTCAGAACTCTCAAGACCCTTCATTGAATTTGCACCATTTTGGGCTTATATATTCAAAACATAAACAAAGGCAATCCATCAGTGTCAGAATGAATCACTCTGGCCAATCTTTGACCATTCTTGCTCTGGCCTTTGCATTCTATAAAAAGGAATTTAGATTGAAGGTTCAAGGAAGCATACTCTTGGGAATCTGTTCCACAAAGTAGCAGCTCTTTTGAAAAAATGAACCTTCACTATTACCAATTGAATTCAAAAGGAATCAGGATGATTTGATCCTGTGTACATGGTATGGCAGGTCTTATCTGTGATGGTTAGAACTGTTACAAGTAAGGAATGTAGCTCATCAGAAAATATTCATGGAAATAGGGGTAGAGTTATGAAAGGCTTCCAACATTGTGTCTGTGCAAATAGGGCTGTAAGGTAGAAAATAATGGCTGTATAGACGCTTTTAAACTCTGTCAAGGCTGGAAAGTCAGGAATGGACAGCTTTAGTGCCAACATGGCAGCAATAATCCATGTAATCATGATGCTGACTTTCTACACTACCATAAACAAAAAGTTAGGAAGGAAATTCCCATCAGTTCTAGGAAATCCTGCAAAACTGACGTTTTATAGATTATGCAAAAGCATTTGACATGTATGGCACAAGGATCTATTTGAACTGTTAGGAAAACTAAATCTATTTGGAAAAGATGTTAGAATAATCCAGAAATGCAAACCGCCTTGCATATAGATAGAAAATGAATTGAGTAACTATATCCAAATCAAAAGGGGTATAAAATGAGTATGTGTATTCTCAACAGATTTATGCAGCCACTACAGCAAGGCTATACAGCAAGAAATGGAGGCCCTATCAGGATTTATTATCAGTAGGCATAATCTTAACAATATAAGATATACAGATGACACGGTGTTGATGGCTGACTCGGAAAAGAAACTACATGTCCTCCTAGACAAGTTAGAAGAAAGAAAGAAAAATGAACTAACAATCAACTGCAAGAAGAAAGAAAGTATGGTGATCAGCAAGAGAAAAAGCCAAGATGCTAGTTGCAAATTGGTGATGTCAACATCAAGCAGGTGCAAATTTTTTAATATTTGAGAAGTGTTTTAACAAAGGATGGAAAATGCAACACCAAGATCCAAACATGCAGTGGATTAGCAAAAGAAGCATTCTCAAAGCTAAGCAAGATTCTGAGAAATGGAAAAAAATTCATTAGAAACAAAGAAAAGGAAATTGGATTACTATATCCACCTTCTTATATGGCAGTGAATGCTGGACAATTTCCTCACAGATGACAAGAAAAAATTGAGGGAGCAGAAAAGTGGTTTTACAGAAGCATACTGTAAATTCTATGGACAGAGTGAGCATGCAACAAGAAAGTCTTAAACAAAATGGCAACAAAAAGAACAGTTCAATTCAGAATCAAGTAAAGATAGCTGAAATTCCTTAGACATATAATGAAGGAGGGCTTGGAAAACTTAAACCTTACATGACATATTGAAGGCAAGAGAGCCACTGATGTAATTGTGAGAATGGATGACAGAATGTTGGGGTGTGGGTTTATCAAAAGGAGAAAAATCTGCTAAGGACCACAAAAGGGATAGGGAGCTGTAGAAAACCATGATTGCCTATGACTTGAAGGGACAAAGATAACTTTTTTTTTTATTATTGAACACCTAAAATGGCTTCCAAACAATTGTCTTTGTTAATCTGTTGTATCATTTTCAGGCACTTCCTAAGGGTACCACACACAAGGATCATCTCCCCAAGCCAATGTCAAAATGTCACCTCTTTGACATGGTGAGAATCGAACTTGAGTTTCAGTGTCAGAATTCTAATGTTAATGGTAAGTATAGAGCACTGACTGGGAATAATGACCAAGCCTCTTGTGAGTTTAAAATTCACATTCTTCATTATTATTATATAATTATATGTGCGTATTTCCTATCAACAGTCAATGTAAAGGTAAAGAGTCAATGTTGATTTTCAAGTTAGACAATTGGATACCCACACACCATGTGATTGACTGTCATAGCCAAACATTCATTACCTTATATCTTTCCACATGGCTCATTTTGAATTCTGATTTTTAAGTAAGACAGGCCCTCCGCACTTGGAAAATCCTCCTTTCACTATTTCTGCTAGTTTGGTATTATATCTTGTTAAGTTTAATTTAGTCAACATCAGGGAGAGGCAGAATGAGACTGAAAGGATGAAGAGGAGGAAAAATAAAGAGAAAAATGGTTCAAGGTAAAGGAAAGAAGGAAGGCAAAAATATATGTATGAGAGATAATAAAGTGGAAGACAGATAAAGAGGATAGGTATTCAAGATAGAGAAGGAAAATGAAAGGGAGAAATGATATGTGATTGAGAGAGAAGGAATAAAGAAAAAGGGAAAGAAAAGAAAATAGATGTATGAGAGAGAGTGAATAAGAAGAATGAAAGAGAGGAAAGGCATTTAAGATAGAAGAGGAAAAGAAAGGAAGAATAATATGTGTGAGAGAGAGAGAGAGGAGGAATAAGAGTGAGAAAAAAGGCATTCAAGAAATAAGAAAGAAGATAAAAAGAAAATAAGAAAAGAAATGCAAGAGAATGAAAAAGAAGGTGAAAAGAAAAAAGGGATTCAAAATAAAAGAGAGAAGGAAAACTTCAGAGAGAAATGTAATGAAAAAGAAACCTAAAGAAAAATAAATAGAATTAAGAAAAATGTTTTCTTTTTTTTGCTTCTTTTGCTGTATTTTCAGAATTTATGCTAAAAAATCATTTTACAGTTTTTATTAAACAAATGAAAGCTGATTATTATTTTTTTTTAAAACTTTTCATTGATTTCTTTTTTATTTGCTCACCCTCCCAACTTGTCTGGACTTAAACTCACCGTGAGTCATGGTTACATTTACTGAAGAGAAAGTGTACACTTCTTTTCCATATCAGCTATTATTGAATATTGGTTCCAATACAAATCATTGAGAGTGAAGTTATTTTGATCACAGGCCAACAATAGCATTAACAACATCTGTAAGGCACCATAATGCCAAAAGTTTGAGAGGAGATTAAAAACAACATTTCTTTAGTTTTTATCATTAAAATGAATCTTTTTTTTCACAATGGATATCACAGATTTTACTTGTCATACACAACAAATAGAAGAATTGTTCGGTTCGAGTGTCCTTCAAAATGAACCTAAAACAAAAGTAAGGATTAATATAGATGTACCGAGCATGTGAGCAACAACAAAGTTTTAGAGAAATAGAAGCAAACATCAGAAAATTCTAGGGCTCATAATGAGGAAAGAAGGATTAGAAAATTTGACAACCACAGGACATACTAAAGGCAGTTAAAGGAGCAAGAGTTGCTTAGTGTATAATAAAAGACAGGAAGTTGTGGATGTCCATAACCGCTCAATTCCTGATAGAACACAGAATAGGCAGATATACAATAATGAAACATATGGAAATTTCTAGAAAGGCTTTTATGTAACATCAGTCCTGCTATATGGCAGTGAATGCTAGACAATCTGTTTACAAATAAAGAAGAGACTTAAAGCAACAGAAATGTGGTTCTACAGAAGGATACTGAGAATACCATGGATCAAACCTGCAAGCAACGATAAAGTTTTAGAGAAAATGGAAACAAAAAGGACACTTAATATCAGAAAGAGATAGTTGAAATTTCTAAAGCACATAATTAAGAAAGAGGGCTTGAAAAATGTGATACTCACGGGACAGATCGAAGGCAAGAGGGACAGTGAAAATAGAGCATAACCTATCTGCCGAGCTTGTGTAAATTTTTGGCAGAACAAGGATTAGGAGAGATAGCGAAAAGACAAAATTTACTAAGAGCTACAAAGAAGAATAAATGGTGGCCAATGTCCTGCAGGGACATGGCAAGAATAATAATAATAATAATAATAATAATAATAATAATTTAAAGAAACAAAAGAAAGAATATATCACAGATACAAAATATGCACATGGCTATGCAAAGGTCACCTGAAGTGAGAAATGGAATCTCTTATCATTGTAACCCAAAATTGCAAAAAAATGAAACTATGTCAAAGTGGAGATTAGAAAAAACAAAGAAGTAAAACAGACACTTCCTTTTCTAAGAAAAAGATGAGACGGTAAATCATGACCCGTAGATTGGCAATCAATGGCAGCACAGACGTTAAACAGGAGCGGATGTTAATGGATACATATTATACACACTAGACAATGTCATTTCCTAAGAAAAAATAAAGTGGTGTGGTAGTTTAACAAAATGCTAAACAAGTTATATGCTTTGTGAGTTTCCTGCATAAAATTTTTTATAGTTGACAAATAGCTTCTTTAAGAAACCAGTAAATAATTTAAATGTATAGAATTACTTGGTAAAAGTAATATGCAACTGTTGACTAAAGATTCTTTATATAAGATGTTAATAACAATAATCAATCAATACAAAATGTCAAAAATACCAACCAAATAGCAATACATCTGTGCAAGATGTTACTAATACTACCAGGAGATGGATACAAAATTATATTAAATCCAAATTAATCGTACAAATAGAAAGATAAGCCATATATGGTGAAACACAGTTCAATTAAAATCTAAGAAAACACATTATCAAATTCCTAGTGTAAGGTAAAATATAGACTGTGTTTACAATTTACCGTTAACCCGGATCTTTGGTTCAATAACGCATTCTTATCAAAGAACCCGATAATTTCTAATTTTTCATGTAAACACAGAAAACAGGATTCATATAAGGATTTACATATCCTTTCCATTTTAAAAAAATTCCGTTTTCACCTTAGGAGTTTTATTGTTATCTTTCAAAATATTTAGAAGGTGATGTATTATTTCTATAAGTATTATTAGTAAAGTACAATACATGTTGATACCACTTAGTCTTGAAAGAATTCTTAGTACTACCAATATAGAACTTTTCAACCGTCGGATTCTCTATTGTAGAGATAGTACAAAGATAAACAAGAGATTTAGTTAAACATTTGTTTGGCAATGGATATTTGTCCGAATTCCTACAATTACACTGGCCAGTATCATTCACAGTATTTTCCTTGGTACTTGTATTATGATTCAGATTATTAAATTGGTTTATTTTTTATTTTGCTTTACTTTATATTGAACCCACTTTTAAATTAAATGTTACGAACGTTCAGACATATTTCATTAAAAATAAGTATATTATGTCTATTTTTATACTGATCCTTTCGAGATCCCTGATCAATTTCTTGATGTTAAGATGGAATACATCAAGGCAGGCGCTGTAGATTTTTCCTACCCAAGTACTTTCGATCTCCTCTAAGATCATCTTGGGGTAAATTACAGACAAACTTCCTGTAACTGTCATAAAATCTACATTTCGTTGTGATAGAGATTAAAAAAAAAAAAACAAAAAAAAAATAACGATCTGTTATAATTATTTTAAAATTTTAAATTTATCCGTCATAACTATGAAATTTCTTGAAATATATATATATATTAAATGCACACACACGCAATCCAAGACAGCAAAAATGACAGAAGCTTCATCGTTATTACAAGCATTATGCAATGAAGCAATCCTCAGACAATTTTCTGAACCGTCTGAGGATTGCTTCGTGTTAAACTGGAAGTAATGGTGAGGTTTTTGTCGCTTTGGCTTTATTCCAGTTCTGTTCTTGGTTGTTTTTCTATAGTGTAGTTTCTACTCGAGATTATTGAGTACATTTTTTTTTTTAATTTCCTTTCTTTTTTTTTTGTCTCTGGCAACTTAGGTCCACTTTGTTTTTGTCCTAGGGTTTCATTGATTGTAACACATTATATATATATGGGAGGGGGGAAGAGAGACTGAACGATAGATAAGGAATTGGGTAGATCTATAATTCATTTGGGCCAATTTCAACATCTTTGTTTTTATCACGACATTTTAGCGGTTTTTCCATTCGAGCTGTTTCCTGTCTGAATTTGAGAGATGAAGTGCCAATACTATCATAAACAGATTATTTCTTAACCTATTTCCTCCTCTTTGTCGTTTTTTTACCTAACGTTTCAGATGCTATACAATTCAGTTTTCTTTTGGTTTAAAGTTATGAGAAAAGTTGTTATTACTATTGTACAGTGTTTGTATGGGACTAATTTTCTTGTCTCTGTTGTATTTCATAAATTTTCTTTTTGCTATTGTAACCTCCAGCCAGCCAGCCTTAGGCACATCTGCGTCATGACTTGTTGAACATTGCCAAAGAATAATGAGTTTGGTCCTCACGGGGTGTCCCATACAAAATTTGATTTCAGATTAAGACTTCATCGGACTAGGTTTGTTTAAGTTGATGCGACTACGCATGCACACGAACGAGAGAAGTCCCTTCTAACAAACAACAGAAAGACGCCTCCTTCTAACAAACCCAACAAATCAAAAAATATTTTGTTCTACCCACTATCTCTGTCACAATTATAATCGAAAAGAATTTATTTAAATTCAACATAGAATTTGTCACGACTACACCTAAAACAATAAAAGACTTAATCAGTACAAAACAAAGCAAGAACTGGAAGGTGAAATTTACTCTATCACCTCCAAGGATTGCCAGAAAGAATATATTGGTGAAACATCAAGAAGATAAATAAAACATTATATAAACACAAAAGAGACATTTAAAAAAAAACTGCATATTAAATGCACACTGTAATGAGACTGACCACAATTTTGACATAAAAATGCTCATCTAATCAAAAGAGAAAATAATTCACTAAGATGAAAATATTTAGAAAGTGCTTTAATCGCTACTTCATCCAGAGTAAATTTGTGTCCAATTTCTTGTTTCACCATTCTTGACAGATCTTTTATTATCACAATGTGAAACATTTAATAACAAAGATGATGGTAACAAAATGAAAGACTCTGAATGAAATTAGCTAGATTATATACCCTAAACTAGGTACCTCCACGAAAACGCTAAAAAAAATCAGTATACCGTGATGAAAGCATGCTCCAAACGTAATGAAAAAATAGGTTTATCGTCAAAATCGTTATGTTATTATTAAAAGGAAGGATCAAAGTATTTTTAATATTTAATTAATTTTTTTACTCTTTTTTAGTACATTTGCAATTTTGATTAAAAACTTGTACTAACTTTTAGCAGAGCCAATTTTAGCCTTTTTTGCGTTGACCGACACATTAATTTGAAAATTCTTACAAAAATCAAATAAATGTTGGATTTTAATGAAATTTTCAGGACTTATTCACAAATGAATGGAATTATTTTTTACTTTTTTTTTTACAAAATCTTGGTAAAAATGTTTTTTTTACATATCTTACCTTCCACAACTTACTCAATTTTATGAAAACTTGAGAAATTCAACATGATAATCTTAATGACTATATTAGTTAAAAGCAGAATACTTTGAAGAATTTAAATGATGGATTTATTTTTCGGTATTTTATCCCGTCTTACCGAAAATCTGTTCTGAATCGAAAAATAAAAATCGCAATGACAAATTGTTAGGTTATCTGAAATTTAAATTTCTTACAAATGGAGTGAGGAACTATGTATATTAAAAAATTGAAACTAAACTTATGAATACTCCACAAATGTTTTAAAATGTATATAATAGATAATATGAAATGCCAAGGTTTGCACTAGAAGTTTCTCTTTTTACTACTCATTTCGTAAAAAAACCCTCACCAAACCATAATTAGTTACCTCCCTTTAAACAGGTTCACCGGTCACGCACTGACACAGCGTTCCTCATTCAATTTGTAAGAAAGTTAAGTTTCAGATAACTCAACAATTTGTCTTTGACAACAATGAATACTACGATATTTATTTTGTAATAGACAATACCCTGATAATGACACTGATATGTCGAAAGGACTTGGAAATAAAAGAAATATGTATCAACACGACGATTTTCAATACCGTTTATTATAAACAGAGCATTTACTTAAATATTTGTATCTATAAAAAGAAAGTATAAACATAAAAATGTCTTAAAATAATTGTCGGACTTTGTCCATATCATAATGTGTGACGTCATTTGTTTACATTTGATACGCCATGAGCAGATATGAATGTACGTGAGAGATTCATAGAAGATTGAAGTTCAAATACAGTAAAATCGACCTTGCTACTCGAACGTTCCTCTGTGGCCAAATCGGTTAAAGAAACGTCAAGCTAAATGACGTTTCTGTATTGGATACAGGTTCGAATCCTATCGGAGGACGAATATTTTCTGTGAAAATTTCTCGGACATTCAGGCCGGTAAATGTTGTTTATTTACTGTTTATTATAAACAGAGCATTTACTTAAATATTTGTATCTATAAAAAGAATATATATATATATATATATATATATATATATATATATAACCTTTCCAGTTTGTCATATTCTAAATACTGTTTGTTGATATAAAATTATACAAAATCATACACACACACACATATATATATATATATATATAATTATTTATTCGAAAATTATAACATAATATGTTATAAAAATCACTACAAAAATAGCCATTTTGTTTCAACACCTCTGGTGTCTTATTAAGTGATGACGTTGAATATAGAATAAAGGGTTTTAAAAGGTTCAAATCAATTAACCACCCCTCGCAAGGGGAAACGCTGTTACGTAAGCTGGAATGACCAATCAAAATACAAGTATACGAGAATTCAAAAACTTGACAACGAACTAAGGTTATAATAACTATTTAATGCCTTAATGTTGGGGTTAGACTAAAATAGAATTTATTCTAACTAATAAGTATTAAATTATACGATAAGATTTGAAATAAAAAATTAAAATTACCCATTTTAAAAATTAATCTCTATTAAGTTTAAAATTATAAAATTGCTAAGGAAAAAAGAAAAATACATGTTATTCTATTTATTTTGTTTTTATTGAAATTAAGTTGGAATAAACGTTAATATCAACTGTTTTTCAGAGCTTCATGGCAACATAGATACATTTGAATTGTAAATATAGGTAGGCTAGGATAACATCTTGCAAAAGACAATACATACTCAATCAGATTATAATACATACGCACGCAGACGTATTTAGAATATTTCCACACAAAAAAGTGACGAGGCGGGAAATATCTCCACGACCCTTTACAAAAATAACGAAAAAAAAAACAAAAAAACCTACATGCACAATGAAAGGAGCCTCCAAGTTACCATGCACACAGACACCGATAAAGACATGTACATACACTGACAGACATTCCGTTACAACAACCATGAAATATTTAAGATTGAAAGTGTTATTAAACGAATTCTAACCACTTATTAAAATATAACTTATACGCGCAAATACATAGATGAAAATGGTCTAATAGAGCAGAGAAACAAACAATTGGAAAAGAAAGGACATTAAAACATATATACGTATAAAAATAACACCATCTAATATATAAAAACGAAAATTCTAAACACAAACAAATATATATATATATATATATATATATATATATATATATATATTATGCACACATTCACACATCTGTACATGCAGTGGTATTAGTTTTTCTTTAATTTTATTCTCTAAACTTTCTACGAACGCTCTTTAACCCTTCTAAGATCAGATTTTCAATTTTTTACTTAATTGTTACAGTTGTTGTTATTAAATTGTATTAAAATTTGCTTGATGTGGGTTTTATTTTTCGTTTTGTGCATCTGAAGGATCGTTTGCCATTTTTCTTTCTCTCGTTTGCTTGCCGGCCGAAACATCACCTTTCTTTCATCTTTCATAAGTGGGATTATCAGTAAATACCATCATTCAACCATCAAAACAATGCCAGCAACAATCAGCGGCAGCCTCGTGCAACAAATAATACTTTTTTTTTTTTTTTACATGTAATTTACAAAGTTTTCTAGATATTTGCTCACCTCACTTTACTTAGTCATTGGTCAAGCTGTCAATTCTATGCAGACCATCTCTTCAGTCTAACATAATTTTCTTTGTAGTCATTTTCAATTAGAAGTGAAATTCACAACAGACATGTTTACTAAAATCTATTTCCACCACAAGGGATTTTGTTAATTCAACTCTGATCAATATTTACAAACTGCGATCCTGATATTTTTTTTTAGGAAGCCATACGCGTGATGGCCTTGGAAGGACGCAATTACATTTGATAAACTACAGCTGTGACATTCAATTGCAATACTTAATACTGACGAAGTTTAACGCTATTTAGAGAGAGGGAATTTACAAAGGTGAATGTGTGGCTGTAGCTAGAGTGAAGGTGAGATGAGAAATTTTAATAATATCACAGACAGTTTAAGTTGTAACCTAATATTAAAAATAGTTAAATTACAGTGACCTCTGTTACTCGATACAGTCAGACGTCTATGAACGGGTATCTAGGTAGACTGGTTGCACTGATTAGATACCACTGGTAAATATCGTTGGCAGGTAAAGACAGAGTATGTCCTGCACTATGTGAGTCCATATTCATTCTTTATATAGATGTGTGTTCCTGTTTTTCTATTGGAGTGCGTGTTGTACGTGTCTAGACACACACACACACACATACTTTCTTTTTTTAGATGTGCGTATTTACTTACATACCCCCTCTCTATTCCCCCTCTCTCTTTATCTCTCTCTCTCTATATATATATAACCAAATATACCTAAAAGAGAATTTACTACCTAAATACACAAATGTATATATATATATATATATATATATATTTCCGTTTATTACAATTAATATTCGGAAAAGTATTCATCAATATGAAAGGATTATAATAAAAATAAGTAGACATAATGTTTGTAATTTATTCAATCAGACATATCTATCTATCTATCTATCTATATATATATATATTCAAAGATATTTTTGTAGGTACAAAATTTAATGATTGAAATAAAAGTATAAAACTTATTACGAGACATATTAAAAACGGGCGAAGCAACCGGTTTCGCTCCCGCTCTTCAGGCTTCAACAGGAGATTTAATTTTAAAATTAACACAGAAAAATGTACAATAATTTATTTTTAATATGTCTCTTAATATTAAGTTTTATACTTTTATTTCGATCATATATATATATATATATATATATATATATATATATATATATATATATATGCGTATATATATATATATATATATATATATATATATATATATATATATATATATATATACACGGCAAGATCCCTTTGAATGACAGAAAGCAAATTAAGCAAAGTTGAGAGTAGTCAGTATCTAGATTGGTGAAGCGCTTGGCAAGATCAGATGTTGTAAGTTTGGATGTGCAGGTGGTGTAATAGATAATGGTTTGGAAAGAGAAATCAAAAAGTACAGTATCTATTCCAGTCTAATTCTTTCCTTTCACCTACACGTAAATACCATTGGGAAAGGTATGTATCCATCTCTTCTCGCGCCAACTATAGGTAAATAGCTGCGCAGACTGGACACTATTGCCAGTCGAGGAGAAGTAAGATTCTGACTGCAAACCAACCTGGATGAGCTTCTTAAAGGAGTCAACGGCGAGTATATATGAAGGAAATAGGAAACTCTCCAAAAAGACTGTGATTGTAGCAGCATTTGACTTGTGGCACAGAGTACACCAGTACAAGACATGGTGCTATGAGGGAGAAAATGGGCACTGCAGAACTACGCAAGTAACCACTACAAGCAAATTGTTTAATAATAATAAAAAAAAAAAAATTACTGAACCCTCATACATCGCGCTCGAAACGTTAATCCATCCATATATATATATATATATATATATATATATATATATATATATATATATATATATATATTTATTTATATATCCATATATATATCTAATACTAGGTTAAAAATCGCCCTATTGGGCGGCATTTAAGCTAACTTCTGCAAAGGTGGGGGAGCTCTTGATTGGATCTTCGTTACAATAGCTAGGGAGGAGTAGATGCGATAGGCAACAATAAACTACAGAAGAACTCACAACTGATCGCTGCATTTACGTACTGCATAAATATTTAAGCTTACTTTTTAAATATTCAGCGATAATTTTTCTTTCGCCTCTTAATTTAAAGACAATTTGATGTACGTAGGTCTTTACTTTCCCTACAAACAATTATTTTTAATTCATGAGTGACTTTCGCTGGATTTCGCCAATAATTTTGATTATTCCCAAATTTATTTCCAAGTTATAAAAATTGTCATCGTACAATAAAAATCATTGCAAAAATCACATAAAACATCGCTGAAAACAATGGCAGTAATGAAAACTTGGGAATCAAAAATTTCAGGATTACGGGTCTGGATCCGTCCCGGTATATCTTTAATTTACTCACGGAGTCGGCCTGATTTCAGAATTGTATATGTTGGGCTACGGAAAAAAAGTGACACACTGATATTCGCATGTATTATATATATATATATATATACCGAAGGACAGCTTGAGTCATGCCCGCTCGATCTTTAGGCCTTTTAGTCGCCTGAAGATCGCGGGAGCATGAAACTTGAGTAGCTACTTGAGCTGTCCTTCATTGAGTATTGACATTGTGAAACTTTTTTTGCTCTGACTATATATTCTAGGCGTTGGGCACGTTTACTACGAAGGGAAGTGTTTGCCTTTGTTTTTTGTTTTTTTCTTTAATTTTTTGCTTTCTTTTTCAGGGTTTTATTTCTTGTCTAAGGTTTTAGGTCTTTTGGAAAGTTGTCTGTTGTTCACAACAATATTATTGTTTTTTGTTGTAGTGTATATATATATATAATTTAAATAAAAAACAGATCACTTTAAAATTCCATGTAATAAAGTATTTCACAACAGCCCTTTTAAATGACTGCGGATCATCTAAATATATATATATATATATATATATATATATATATATATATATATATATATGTGTGTGTGTGTGTGTGTGTGTGTAACATTTAAGATACAACTAAATTCTGTAAAAGAACAATAAAATAAAGACAAAGAGAAAACATTTTAGCCAACTCGTTTCGTCCCCTGATAGACTTTATCAAGGCAAATGTAAGATTTTATTTTGCAACAAGTATTTAGAAAAAAAGTAAAATTTCGTTAGTGTTTCAAAATGTTTAAATTTAAGAACACTCATAAATATATATCAGGCTAACTGAAATCTCTAGGTAAATTATAGAGCATGCTTAGTAATGTAATTTAATGCCTAATAAATAAAACAGTAAATGTTTCTGCTGATTTTTTTTTAATAATGTAATTGATATGATTTTAATTTAGATTAATTTATGTATTATGCATTTTAAATAATAGAAGGTTATGAATTATTTTTAAAACATTTTTATAGTCGTGTATGTTGGCTTGAGAAAGGAGTATTTCTTTCAGGAACGAAGATAAGATTCAATAGCAGCATCATAAGAATTTTCCGTCTCTGTTCGTGTGGCATTCTTTAGATCAACAGTTGAGGTAGAATTTATTTCCATGCATGAAGAATCCATTTGATAAATTGTTGTGTATAAGATCATTTTTGTGTTCATAGATCTGTTTTTTTTTTAATTTAATTTCTGCAAGTTTCCCCAATGTATTGTAAAGAGTAGTTGTGACTGCTTATTTTTTTATATACCCGCTTCAGAATAATTATTGTTATCGATATTTTTGGTTCTGATCATATCCATAATAGTTTGGATGTGGTTGTAATTATCAAAATATCAAAATCAAAATAATTACGATTGTATATATGTATATATATATATATATATATATATAGTTGTATATTTAGGCAGCAATCCTTCCTTTATGCATGTTTCATTAAAAACGACAGACAAGGTACTACGGTTGAGCTTTTTATTTAAGGAACTGCGTTCCTGATCAAACCGGACTCATAAATAATTACATCGGCTACACAACCACATGTTTATCCAGATGTCTTACTTTACACCTATCTGATCACAGCTCCATCAGAACCCATTTAAACACACACTCAGATTTACCTGACACCATTAGGAACATACTAGTAGAAAACACGAATATATTAACTGCATCCACTTGCAAAAAAAGACTAAAAATAATGGAAGCTTTAATAATAAAAAAGAAAAAGCCAACTCGTAACAATATTAACTACGAACAAAGCCACAATGTGCTAACCGTATTCGGAAATTAAAAACATCCCTACCACACACTGATACATACACAGAACGCACACATTCAACTAAGCTGAAAATCGAATCATCCTTGATAATGGCTAAATGTATAGCCGAAAGCGCTCGGAAATACAAAACATTCGGACAGTTCTTACACACCCTTTGTCCAGAAAAGAAAGCTCTTGTCAGTACAAGAAAAATTAAATAAAAAGCTCAATCGTAGTACCTTGTCTGTCGTTTTTAATGAAACATGCATATATATATATATATATATATATATATATATATATATATATATATAGTGTATTGGGGCAGTCAAGTACATAATATTAGACAGATATTAGGTGATAGCTATAATATTGACACATACACACAGTAAAAAGAACCTTCAGATGATATTGGAGGCCATCTACATTAAAACGAAGCAACCCACACTCAACAAAATTACATTTCAAACTAGTCACAATACATTACATTGCATTGCATTTAGACATTGGTTCTGTTATAATACTTCAGTCTATCGCGTGGTATGACATCATAGAACCGCAACTTGAACTTAAGATCTGTGTCTGCACCGCAACCGTTATCGTCGCATCGCAATCTTCAACGTCAAAATAACAAAATATCATCTTTGACGATGGATATCTTTGTTTCATGTCTGTATAACCACTCTGAGGATAGCATATGTGAGGCGAAACCTTAGGACCAACTGAATAAAAAAATATCCAAATGTTGGACGATTTTTGTCTTTATATTTTCAACAGAAATTAAAGCAAACATTCGAACATTAGAACGTATCATGATCAGACATAATGGACATTCATTGTCTGTTATATTTAATAATATATATATATATATATTATAATAAAGAGAAAGAACAGTAAGATATATAATCCAATGGTCTTATTAATATTTTTATTTTTACAAAACAGTGCTCAATGCAAATCTACAGAGCATAAATATTATAAAAATATTCAAATGCTGGACCTCAGAAACTAATATTATTCTTTTCATTTTTCATTTCAACTTTTGGAAGTAAAGTCTGGTGATCCAGAGCCCTTTAAAAGGGTTGCGGTGAAATAACTTATTACATGGAACCTTAAAGTGATCTGTTTTTATTCAAACATATTTGCTCTGAATTTACATTGAGCTCTCTGGATATCATCCTCCTTGGGTCTACCCATACGGATTACCTAGTTTTGCATATATATATATATATATATATATATATATATATATATATATATAATAGGTGGCCACTCGTATTCGAGGATACAAGTTTACTAGGTCGACTAGCCAATCCCTACTGTAGCCTCTCGCTTAGACATATTTGCGTTTGTTCAGCATCCACAACACCACACACTCAAAACTTTGGTCACAGCTATCAACGGTCCTCCAAGTGTTCCGTCTAGACAATTTCACTCACAACGCTTGGATCAACCGAGGGTATGTTTTACAGGCACTTTCCAAAGGTGCCGCACGCTGGGATCGTCTCCACTCCAGACCAATAACATCAGGAAGTCTCCTTCCTGAAAAATAGCCTATGGTAAGATTCGAACATATACATTAGACATACGAATTCATTCACTAGCTCAGTCACTAAATCTACTTTCAAAATCTACCACGACTAACTGTAGAAGTCATAACATAATTTACCTCCTAGAATGCACACTATGCCGGAAACAATATGTAGGAAAATCTGAATGGCCCTTTCACTACAGAATTAATAATTATCGCAATCGAATTAAGTCGGCTCCCCATGAAAGATTATTACCTGTAGAACAACATTTCCGCCTACAAAAATACGATTTTGAAATCCGTGCCCAATTCACTATAATTAAGAAAATAGAAAAATTCAGAGCAGATAACATTAGAAAGAATTTAGAAGGTCATGAAAATAAGTGGATTCGGCGCCTAAAACGCTCCATCCAGACGGGCTTAATCACAAATTTAACAACATAGATAGAATTAATATATAACCCAACAAATCAGTACCTACCCACATTTCTCACCCAGACAAGACAAACATACTTGCGGAGGTGTTTAAGCCTCACACTTTATACACACACGCATATAAATATACACGCTTACACACATCATACTCACTCACTCCCCAAAAACCAAATAACACACACACTTAAAAGAGACACATCCCCTTTCCAGGAACCAATAAAACTGGCAAAATGGCCAAGGGAATTCAAAGCAGCATGAATCCATCCAGCTGTGACCTTAAATAACAACTTAAAGGAGAGTGTTTGACCAACACAAGGACTGAGCAAAATTCATGTTAAAAAAAATAAAAAACAAAACAAATGAAAACTACAGACAAATGTTCATTTTCTCCATCAAGTCATTTATTTCTGTAGTTCACTGCTACTAACAAGCAGAATTTTTTTCTCCTGATGATGGCCACGTTAGCCGAAACTAGTCGAGGAATCTAACTGAAGTAATAAAAACGAAAAAAATATTAATATACAACCCAGTGTGTCTGAAGATTTTAATTTTTTAATATTTTTAATTGTTCGAAACACACACACACACTATATATATATATATATATATATACACAATCGTAGATACACCGTGAATTCCATGTAACCCAAGAGTTGAAATTCTTAAATATTTTGCTTTAAATCTGTTCTTTATTCTTAATCCAACATAATCCATAGTTAAAACTTAGATCCAAATTGCTTTATAAAAAATACAATATTGAACTTATGTACCTGTTAACATATTCTTATTTTATTCTTTTACCGACAGATACGAATTCCCTCAGTGATACGTAACATTGTAATTTGTGATTTCGTTACACAACAGTATTTCATATAAAGAAACTTTAAGACTAAAATTTTCTTGTTAACTGATTATTTGAGTTAATTGAGTAACAAGACAATATGGCGTGTTTTATCTTGAAACGCTTGCTGTTTCAAGTTATTTACTTTGGTACATTCAATAACCGGTCTCTCGCTATTCAGTAAGCAGCAGCAACAACGACAGATCGCGTGCCTCATGCATAAGGCGTTATTCCAACTCTGACAATATAAAAACAACACTTCTCTCGTATCTCTGCCCCTGAAAGTTGAAATCTGTTGGTTTTTGTAAGAAATCGTGCCCGAGAGTAGGCTCGAGAAAAATAGGGTTTTAGTTTTCTCTGATTGGTCAAATATTTCACATGGTGATGTTAATTTCTAACCAATAGATTTTTTTTTTTTGGTTGATTTTTGTTTAGCGGCATATCATGCGTTATTAAATACTGGAATCTGATTATTTTTATTGTTTCAATTAATTATATTTTGAGCGTAATTGTACGCCTCCAACTACAGATAAACTCTACACGCAAGCCGCTAGTGGCCCTCTGGTGGAGCACCGGCGGGCTCTAGCGGTCCGCCACTGGTAACATTGCCGAGACGAACACGCCGGCGGTCCGACAGCGGGCCACCAGTGGTAAACGCTAGTGGCATGGTACCGAGTAGCAGATTGGTGGCTTGCGTGTAGGGAAATGCATTGTAGGTAATTCAACTATAAAATGTATTGCTGGTCATTTTACTATAAATATGTATTGTTGGTAATTTTTTTAATATAAAATGTATTGCTGGTATTATTTACTACAAAAATGTATTTTTATACTTTCATAGTGTTTTGTTTGGGGTCCACTATTTGCCCATACCAGGCGCTACCACTCCTGATCAGGGTGGACCTGGGAACAACGGCAATTATAAGGTGTTCCACGCTCTTCAAAACTTCTAATCTCCCGATCAGAGACCTTGCTACCGGATGTAGTATATCGTCATACCCAGGACTTCTAACCAATAGATATTTTGATTTAAACAGTGTGTTGTATTGTGGAATCATTTTGGCATGTTTTTAAATATTGTTTGTTATTGGGTAGAAAATACAATTTGGCCGTGTTTTAATATGGTATGTATGTGGTCATATAATTGCGTTGGAAATAAAGTTTATTTCCTATATGTGTCTATCCTCGAACAAAGAAAATACTTACATACTCAAATATAAATAACCAATATGTATCTATCGCTGAACCAAGAAAATACTTATAAACGACCAAAATTTATCGATTCCCAAACCAAATAAATGCTTATAGACTGTATTATAAATTACCAATATTTACCTATCCCAGAACAAGGTAAATGTCTAGACTCAGATATAAATGACCAAAATTTACCTATCCCAGAACAAGGTAAATGTCTAGACTCAGATATAAATGACCAAAATTTACCTATCCCTGAACTAAATATAAATCCCTGAATTAAATATAAACGATCAATATGCACCTATCCTCAAACCGAGTAAATGCATAAAGACCCAAATATAAACTACTAATAGTTACCTATCCCAGAAGCATTGACTCAAATATAAATGGCCAACATTTACCAATCTCTGATTCCAGTAAATGTTTACAGCCTCAAACATAAATGACTAATATTTATCTCTGCCAAGTAAATTATTTATAGAATCAAATCTAATAAAATAAAATAAAACTGATTTCGACATTAAATCAACCAACAGGGGTAGACATTTTGTAAAATAAACCAACCGGGAAGCTTGTTATGAGTTCTGCATTTTTTATGTTCAATATTTCCTGAAATCTAAACTAACAGAAAAGTAAAGATTGTAACAAATCCTCGGCTTTGTTCTCTTGTCATAAATGAGAATTAATTTTTAGGGCATACATATTGTTATTTCATAAGCTTACCTCAATTTTGGTACAAGGTCACACATATGGAGCACCGAGGGAATATTTACCTCAGTATGAGTCAACCAGACAACGCTCATTAACCATTACTCCACGTCAAAGCTCCCAAATATATGTACATTTAAACATATCCTACTTTAAACGTTCATTTCTCTACAGTCACTTAGGGATTACTTTAACATTCTAACTCGTGTCACTTAAAGGCCGCTCCTAACACTAATCATACTGCGATGACAGGCTTGAGTACTTTACGTGTCGAGTAAACATGCAGTCGCAAAATTCTAGAATAAACATATCGTCGCAGTCAGGACCGGACTTAGGCCTTAAGAGGCCCCTGGACTAATAAATTTTCCTTCATCTTCATTATGTATGTTCGCCTCAAGTGTCTATAAAAAATAGTTTCAGATGATGCTTTTTTGGTGTAAAGCATGTAACACTTTTATTAAAGTGTTTAATGATTTTGGAACTCATCTAAATTATTTCAGTACTTTTGTGATATCAACGAACACTCGTTGCTACTTTTGTAATGCCAACGAATACTCGTTGTCACTTTCGTAATGCTCGATTTAGTAAAGACTTTGTAATCTCAGATAAACCTATAATATGCCGTTGAATAGTTATCCGAGTAAAGAATAGCAGTTCGTATAGTAATATAGAGGAGAAATAGCTAACGTCAGTCGTCAGCTACTTCTTACATATATGCGTTGCCTCTATGGTCACGTGATCCACTTAATTCAATAATGGGATCGCCTGTGTTTGTACTCTGGCAATCTATGTTCAAACTCAAGTGCCGACAGCGACACTTTATTCCTATATAACAATAAGCAACTTCGTGATGTTTTTTTTTTATACCTCAACATTACATCCTACAGAAATGTATTTAGAATGAAGGGCCCCGTATTACACTGAAATACTAGTATGAAATTCAATAGCAAAGTATCCTAAAACACATGATGGAAAAGGAAAATTGTAACTTGCTACAGCCTTGCAATCCCAGATCACCACAGCTGAAAAAAAACCTAAATTATACTTATTGTTAAAATTGTCAACATCAAAATTTAAAAGACTCACTCCAACTAGAGGGGCCCAAATCCTCTAAATTATTTCAAATTAGTTCAAAGAAGCCCCATTAAATATGAAACTTCTCTTTTGTTCTTATATCTTTATTTCTTTTAATTTTATCAGAAGCTCAAGACTAGATGGTCCTTGGGGGCCCCTCTTGCCTCGGTGTCTCTTGGCTGCAGCCTATACGAATGCATATGTAAATCCAGCGCTAGTCGCAGTATTCTAGAATAAACGTGTAGTTGCAAATGTTAATGTTAACGCAATTTGCCTATAATATACACATCTACGCAATTTTTTATAGGAAGCATGTCGCAAAAACAGACATTACCATGTGCTCCATAGTCTTCAAAACTTTAATCTCAAAATAAATGAATCAAGTGACTTTAAAGAAAAATGTATTTTTTAGATGGTCAAACCAAAGAATCGAAAATACGGAGATGAGTTAACCGCTTATTTTATCAAATAATACAAATATATATGGCATATACAAATATATACGGCAATATTTTCTTTCTACTACATTACCAGAAGAGTCCACTACGCAGAGCTGGGCAAATCGCCAATTACGGCTCTCTAAGGAGTCTTCCAGTAAAATCAAAAGAGAAAACTAAATTTGACTTGTTGGCCTCAATCTATGACAATGTAATTGAGCTGTATCGTTTGTTGAAAATAATTACTACCGTTAATTTTCTAAATAAATCAGGAAACTTCATTTACGCCACCTCCCAGCTCCCCCCCCCGGAATCATTAGCTTCCAACACTTTTATATAAGTCATATATGCGGGAAAGGTTTCATTTCAGAAAATAAGTCATAGCAAAAAGCAAAATGCTTTTAATATCCTTGGGCCTTTTTTGTAAATCAGTCAGTTATGTGCCATGCGTGATACTCATTTAGGCGATCATGTATCTTTCGATACATGACTGACGAGGCAGATTTTTTTCCTGCAGTAGGTTGCCATTTCTTTCTGTGGCGGACCTGTTGCCATCCAACGTTACAGAACCAGGTCCGTCTTGCTATTTACCCATAGTTGGGAGCGGGTAGAAGAAGATTCATACCTTTTTAAGGGCATTAGCACGTAAGTGAATGTAATAAGTTCGACTGGAATTCGAACTCGGCTCTCCGATTCCTCAATCCGAGCCGCTATCCATTACTCCACCACTTTCACGGTAATTGTTCTGACGAACTTGCCTCCGTGGCACCTAGAGTTTATGAATTTAACTGTAGTATTAGATTGGCGGCAAGCACTCATCATTTTACAGTTGCAAAAGGTAACCGTAAGTTCTATGCTAATAGTTTCTTCTATCGCACTTCTCGCATGTGGCAATCTCTTCTGGCTTCTTGGTTTCTAGTCAACTTTGATATTCAAAAATTTAAATGCAATGCCAATCTTTATTTTCTGCCTTCTTAATTTCCATTCTTTTATTGTTCTCACTCTTTAATAATGTTTTATTTTCTTATATTATTTATCACTCAGTAACACCCCCAGCGTCTTAGTGGCTTTGTACCCTTGCTTTGGGTGAAAAGATTTAAAAAATATTGTTTGTTTATACATTTTATTATTATTATTATTAGTGGGTGAAATAATTATCAGGCTTTGCAGCCTTGTTTGAGGCGAAATGATTAAAACAAAACAAAATATATGTTTACAGTTTGATAATGTATGGAACTTGAAATGCTTATTTTATCAGAAGATCAGATAAAAAATATAGAATCAGGTATTTTAGTTTTTAGCCCGAGCCACTTTTAACATCTGATTTAACCTCCATTCTTATTTTTGTGCTGCCACACATTTTCTGGTGACGTAGAAAATGGTTTTACACACACAAGTATATACACGCATGTATGTGTGTGTCTCTGTGTGTGGTTTTGTGTGTATAAGTTTACCTTTTGGGGTCTTTATATTTACAATCAGGAGCATCCTTTCACCTATGTAGGGTATTCTTTTGTTTTTTTTCGAGTCCTCGTAAGAAAAAAATATATACGCAGTGCAGGTGTGCGTGTGTGAAACTGATGCCAAAAAGAACTCGAACTCTTTTCCTGTGAAAGCTTTTGAGTTATGGTGAATGGGTTTCAAGTTCAATATCGCCCCCACCTTAGCACTGATCTATGACTAACCATTGATAAAGCGTATTATTGCTTTTGTCAAAACCGACACCTGGCAACAGCGATCCAACATAAAAGCCTGTTTTCTATTAATTTTTATGAAAGCAATGTTTTAATACTTGACAAAACCACTTTATGTCTACATGAATTTGTTTTGAAATGTGTATTCAATAGAGAATACTCTATTAAGGATGGAAATCACACAGACGGAACACATACATATGCCCCCTCCACCCAACACACATGACGCGCGCGCGCGCGTGCGTGCGTTATAAAAATATTTTAATTAAAACGATAACAGTAAAATTGTACGAGAAAAGAATAATTAAAATAGTGGAATTGTAGAAAAATTAATACAGAAGCTATTTTTTAATTAAAAAACAAAGATAATAAATGGTTATATATATATATATATATATATATATATATATATATATATATTACATGAATCATTCATACAAAAAAAGATTCATGTAATGTAAATTGAACTGCACCACATACTTAATATATATATATATATATATATATATATATATATATATATATATATATATATATATATATATATGACGGACTCTCCTGTCGTTTTCGACGTATGAGTGTCTTTCTGTTCAGTTTTTAATCCTGTCACCGTTGCCTTAACTCTCTCGACAATGGACTTGTTGATCAGATGGAATAGCAAAGGAAGACAGAATTGAACTGCAGACAATCCACATAAAAGATTTGTGTAGAATGGTGAAGGCTTGTGTAGATCCAGCCACACTTATTGGAAGTGCTGATAACAAGGAGTTCGTGCAAATATTTGCCACGAACCCAATGAACAACACCCCCTCAAGTTTTATTATCACGGAGTTATACCTCTCCAGTGTTACCAGTGCACAGAAGAGTGGAGCGCCTTTTGTTGGTAATTTCACTTGATTTAGCCCGCCTAAATATATATATATATATATATATATATATATTTAATGAAAAACAGACCACTTTAAGGTACCATTACAAAAGTTTATTTCACCAAAATCTTTTTTAAAGGACTCCTGATCATTAGGTAAATTCCAACAACGAAATGAAAGGAAAAATGGTATTAGAAATTGGTGGGTAGTATAATTTTTGTAATTTAACAGGGAGGGTGATAGTTGTAGTTAAAAAGGATTTTGGTCAAATAAATTATTGTAATGGTACCTTAAAGTGGTCTGTTTTTTTCATTAAATATTAGCTCTGTATTCACATTGAGCTCTCAGAATTTCATCCTCCTTAGAATTACCCATTCGGTTTACCAAGTTCTTCGTAACTTAAATATATATATATATATATATATATATATATATATATATATATATATATATATATATATCGATATATAATTTTGTCTAATTTTATCTATCAACAAACATTATTTAGAAAAATATGACAAACTGGAAAATTTCTTGTGACGCGTTTCAACCGGTTAGTCTTTGTTAATGTTGCCAAGTCTACACATGCGCACGAAACAAGAGACGCAGGTAGTTTCAAGTTTTTTTGAAAGAATATTTTTTTCTTCAATCTAGTCAAATTCATCTGTATTCTTTTTCTTTTGAAATATGAAATCTACCAAGAATTGTGATATATTGTAGGAACCTGGAGCCAAATAGCGATCAAGGCACTTTCCAGACATTTTCGTCTCTTAATCAAAGTAGCATTCCCATTGTCAGTATTGTGAAACGTGTCGCAAGAAATTTTCCAGTCATATTTTGCTATATATATATATATATATATATATATATATATATATATATATATATATACGCCCCCTTTCGTAGACGAAATCGTCAGGCCTGACAATTGTGTCTAGCATGAAACAGCTTGTCACCTCTAAGTGTTGATTTCAATGTTCACTTTTATATTTACACACGCTGTATCTCTGATTTTGAGCACTTTATCCCATAAATATAGCACACCTTATGACCATATTTTTCATTATATATATATATATATATATATATATATATATATCAGGCGGCCTGACGATTGCGTCTAGCAAGAAACAGCCTGTCGCCTCTGAGTGTTGACTTCAATATTCACACACACACACACACACACACACACACACACACACACACACACACATATATATATATATATATATATATATATATATATATGAATGTGTAAAGATTTGCAAAACAATGCTTCAAATTGATATCATAAAAATCCTGGCATAATGAGAACAGACGGTTTAACTTTCCATGGCAAAAAAATAACAGAATAGGCCCGGCTTTGATGCTTGCAAAAACGTGCCAAATTCGAATTGAAAACAGGCGCGGTTTGATTGGATGATGATTCGCGATGTTTTTATCCTTAAGGAATTGGTTTACGATTTGGTTTTGATCTATGCGTTTGCTATAGGGAAAAGTTTAACTACAAAGGCAGAAAGTGGTAGATCATACGAAAGTCTGTTAAAATATATTTATATATCCCAGATATAAAGGACTGAACTAGTGGAACTGAAGAAATAAAGATATGCGATGGAAATAACGATAAATTTGCAACCTTCCATCCGTGGGAAAAGAGGCTGCAGAGAAGAGAATAATTAATCGACCACAAGAGCACATCATTTACTTTGAACTCTGTCAAGACTAGAAGGACTGATTCACTCTAGACAAAGATATAGCAAGATAATCTATTTTTTGTGTAATCTGAGACTTGTAAATATAAATCATAGCAGGAGGAGACATATACTTCTTTAGTTGATAGACTGAGCCCACTATTTTTTCTAGCATCTATAGCAATGGATTATATACGCACACACACACACACACACACACACACACACACACACACACACACATATATATATATAAAGAAATATAGTCTTAAGGTGTGCTATATTTATGGGATAAAGTGCTCAATATCAGAGATAGAGCGTGTGCAAATATAAAAGTGAACATAGAAGTCAATACTTAGAGGCGACAGTCTGTTTCATGCTATATGCAATCGTCAGGCCACATATGCCGTTATTTTTCTCGGCTATTTATATATATACGGGTTAGTGGTGCATTGTGGGTATTCTATTATGGCGGTTATTTTACCGGAAGTCGTTTGTTTATTTATCTGGGTCAAGTTCTATTGCTCGTTTTTATATATATATATATATATATATATATATATATAGTGCCACGCAAAAGTTTACAAGATATTACAAAAATGTTTTTTTGTTATTTCTAATACAGTTACATTAATTAAAGTTTTACTGCTCGTAGACCATATATTTAGGTATTCAGTCAATCAATCAGATTTTTTAAAAAAAACTTCAAAAAGGTATGCCACAAAAAAAAACCGATATTCAAAAGGTTACAACTCATTTTTTTTTTATTTACAACAGCTTTTTTTTTTTTTTTTTTAGAAAACTTTAAATTTTACTAGAATATTCTAAATTAGGATGGGGTTGTGTTTTAGAACATTCCAGATTAATTTTATGATTACTTTTACGAATGATTAAAAGTATTGCGTCATTCTTTTTTGTCAACCATCCTTTAAACATTGACAAAATGGGGAAAATCAAAATAATTGATCAAGACTTCCGTAAACGCATTGTTGACCTTCATACAAATGGACTTGGTTATATCTAGTCAGTTGAATGTGTCATTGAGTTCAGTTGGTACGATAGTTCGTCACCGGAAGAAGTGTCATTCCATTCGTCCCCCAAAAAGCTCTGGTTGACCTAGAAATGTAACGGAACGTACGGAAAGATTATTGGCGAGAAAAGATGGCAACGAGCCCTGAGTTACGCTTAAAGAACTTCAGGGGGGGGTAGAAGTAAGTGGAGTAAAAGTGAGCACGGATACAATTAGTCGTTCACGTCACGAGGACTTCGAGGGGAAAAAAAATCACTTCTTAAGAAACATTCTTTTAAACACATTCTTGCTAGATTGGTTTTGAAAACGAGCATTGATTGTATCAAACCTGCAGAATTTTGGGAAAATGTACTTTAGTCAGACGAAACGAAAATTGAACTTTTTAGCAGAAATGCTGTGGCAAAAGTCTGGAGAAAGAAGAGTACTGAATATTTGCCGAAGAATACTATCCCAACAGTAAAATTCGTAGACGGATCAATCATGAACTGGGGTTGCTTTAGAGTCCAGGGTGTTGGGAACATTGAAATAATAGAAGGGAAGATGAATGGAGCATATTATAGGGATATTTTAGAGATAAATTTACGTCAGAGTGCACATTCACCGGGCTTGAAACCATTTTGGGTCTTTCAACAAGACAACGATCCTAAACATACTGCAAAGCTTACAAAATCATGGTTAAGTTCAAATAGATGTTCTAAAATGGCCAAGTCAAACTCCAGATCTGAATCCGATTGAAAATTTATGGAGAGAGCTGAAACTGAAAATTCAAAGAAGGAACCCGCAAAACCTGAATGAACTAAAGGAATTTTGTTGTGAAGAATGGAAAAATATTAGCCAAGAAACATACAAGAAATTCGTAGGGGATTGCTCTTAACGTCTACATGCTGTAATTACCAATAACGGTTACGCTACGAAATATTAATAGATGATTTAATAAATGTATTTAAACTTTTGCGTTATTAAATATTGATTTTTCTTCATGGGATTGGAATGTACAAACCAATTTTTATCCACTGAGCTGGTATATTAAAAAATATCCAGCCATTTAATATAAACAAAACGGAACCTGCCTAGGATAATGACACTTAAGTCCCCATCACCATTCTGATTTTTAAAATTAATCTGCAATATCTTCTTCAGGGATCACCATCTACTGCCTTATCATATATTTAATATTGTCTGCTTGTGTTTTGACGAATTTTTAAACACCAAATCTTCACTCAATACAAGGCCCAAGAGACACTTAAGGTAGATGGTTGCTGTATGGTATTATATGACCGTAAGAAAAGGCAAGAAGTTCATAGGATTATGCAGGAAAAATAACGGTTCACATTAGACTTGAAGAGGTCACGAATGTAGTGATGAGAAAAACATCCTGCCGAATGTTTGTTCCATAACGCAACAGTTTTTGGGAAGAAGCTGTCCGTGTGGCTTGAAAGTGAGAATTGAGCAGTCCCAGACCAAATGTGGGAGCAATACTCTATATTTGATCTAACCTGAATCTTTTAAATATGAAGTATGGCAGAAGGCGTCCAGTACTACTTTTATAAGCATTTTCACCAAGCAAGTCGGGAGTGTCACTAGTACGCAAAGGGTGGGGGCGATAGAGGAAAGAATAAAAAGAAGAACGGGGATCAAGGCATCAGAAGATGTTGATTGATATTACATTTAAATTTTTGAAGATTATAGTTATTAGTGTTGACCATGTTTGCCGCAGTCTCTGAATGTGAAATCCAGTGAAGTCCGTAATCAGTTCAATATCAGAGGTTGGCAGTAAAGATTCAGAGAAAGTAGCGGTTGTTAAGTAATTCTTTAAGTCTTCGATATCAGGTTGGCAATGCAGACAATTTGGGAGAAAAAAATGTCTGCCTTTATACACGTCGCATTGAATATTTTGAGCTTTCTGATTGGTTAAGCTTTTTATTGGTGAACTATAAAATGAGTCAACTGATTTAGGCTAGCTCACCAGTAAGCATACCCAAAAAACTGCAACACCCCCTCATTTTTGGGTATATTATGGAATCTTCTTTCAAAATATTAGTAAAGTCAATATTCATATGAAACAAATAATTTAGTATTCAGAATTTTATTTTATTTTTTTAGCATTCATACAATAATTTTTTTTAAAGAAAATTAATATCCACAAAAATTAGCTAAATCATTTTGTCCCCAGTTAAGTACTTCAGGTTAATAAACATTAACAACAATATTATAAATTTGGGTTGTGATCGCAACAAAAAAAAAGTGGAAAAAAATTGTTATTTTACCCATAGCTGGGACCCATTAAAACAGTCACTATCACTCCGGGTCAGAGTGATCCTGAGGGTCATTAAAAGAGGATTGGGCTAAAAGTAGGACTATTTACATTTATACCCCGAAACTAAGGACTCACATTCATACCAAAAACTGACGTTTCTTAAGACAATAACTAATGAATGCAGTTTTACGTCATGTCCAGGACTAATAAGGACCTTATAGGTCAGTACCAAATATGACAGGAATGAAAGCCCCTAATTTCAATTTTGTAATTGGTTTTGTAAATAAATCCGACACGTTATTTTCCGATTGAACATATTCAATTTATACTGTTTTCTTTTGTATCAGATCCCTTACAAATTGATATTTAATATCGATATGCTTTGATCTTTGATGTACTATTGGATTTCTAGCCAAAGCAATACTGGCCTGATTGTCACAGTAAATAATTATTGGCTCACTTATTATCAGTGTTGTAATTGTTTTTATTAGTAATTTAAGAAAAATAGCCTCTTGTGTGGCTTGCGACAATGCAATATATTCCGCCTCACAAGTAGAAGGTGAAATCATTCCCTGTTTCTTAGATTTCCAGCTAATCATTGGATTATCTTTTGCCAATCTAAAGCAATAGCCTGTTATCCTTTTACGATCTGGTGAATTTGCCCAATCAGCATCACAAAATCCTTCCAGTTGTAATGTTTTTTTCTGATTGTCGAAATACTAGGCGCCGACTTTTAGTTCCCTTTAGATAACGTAAGACTTGCGTAGCTCTTGTTAAATGCACAGTCCCCGGTTTATTTAAGTTTTGGGACAACTTAGTAACCGTATAGCAGATATCTGGTCTGGTTGATGTCATGACATAAATAAGACTTCCAACCAATGTTCTGTATTCTTTCTCACATGCCGCTATACCATCTTCCTTATTCATAATTGTGTTTAAATTCATTTCACATGGAGTAGTTCGTATTTTACAATTTTGCATGCTGAATTTAGATAAGAGCCTTTCGATGTATCTAGATTGATTCATTGTAATATTGTTGCCCTTAAACTCGAACTGTATACCAAGACACTATGATAGTCGACCCAAGTCGGTCATTTTAAACCTTATATTTAGGGAATTTTTGATTTTTAATAGATCGGCTTCACACTTTGATGCAATTAACATATCGTCGACCCAAATAACCAGAATTACTAATATTTCATTATTAAATGTTCTTGTGTACAGGCATGGGTCAACTTGGGAGGATTCAAATTGTTGTTCAATTAAATAGGAATGGATTCCACGTTCTTCCGCTCTGTTTGAGTCCATATAGTGACTTTTTAAGTTTCCATCCATAATTATCACCTTTTTCAAAACCTTCTGGCGGTTCTATGTATATTTCATAGTCAATCGCAGCATTCAAATAAGCCGCTTTAACATCCATATGGTGTATATCCATACCATAATGTGCGGCCATTTGCATCAAAATTCTAATTGTTGTCATGTTTGTTGTTGGGCTGAATGTTTCTACATAATCTTACCCGTATATCTGCGAAAATCCTTTGGCTACAAAACGAGCCTTATACACTGGCGATCCATCCTCAGTTCGCTTCACAGTATAAACCCAACGGCTGCCGATAATATTTTTATCATCCGGGGCCTTTTTCAATTCAAAAGTGTCGTTTGATACTAAAGATTCAATTTCTTTTTGCATAGCGGCTATCCAACGTTTGGAATTGTCAGAAATTATGGCTTCTTGATAGTTCTTCGGGATACATGGTACCGAATAGCAACAGTCAATGTCACAGATATTACATTGACCCATTCCAAAATAGTCTGGCTTTCTTCTATTTCTGGTCGGATAACGCGGAATTTGTCCCCCCTCATCGGTTGTATTTTCTTTTAACTCAAGTTTTGCGTCTGATTTTTCCTCGTCTACATCATCTGGTATAACACCTTCCTCTGATTGTGGATTTAGAACGGGTTTTCTATTTATAAGCCCTATCCCATAATTAGGCCATACTAGTTCGTGATGGACCAGTTCCTCGGAGTTAATTTTCTTTTCTTTGGGTTCCTCCCCTGGCTCAAAAGGAATCTGTAAATCTGACGCATCTGATCTTCCTTATTATTTTACTTTGTGGGAAATAAATCATATAGGCTAGACTTGTCTTGTCATACCCAATAAATATGCCTCTTTCACTTTTTGGATCTAGTTTTGCCCTATGGTCGACATATGTGCAGCAAATTGTACCAAAAATATGCGTACCACTTACATTGGGGTTGTAGTTCGTATAAGCTTCGTAAGGAGTCTTTTTAATGTTACTATTATAGCAACGGTTTCCTATATATACGGCTGTATTTAATGCATAAACACACAGATTTTTGGGTAACTTAGATACTATGAGCAAACATCTAGCTATTTCGAAAAGCGCCCACCAACTACGTTCAGCGACTCCGTTCTGGTGTGGTGAATAAGAAAGTTTTCTCATGTTTAATGCCTTCATTTATTAGGAGGTTTTCGTAAGCATCAGAAGTAAATTCTCCATTATCTGTTCTAATTATTTTTACTTTTCCATATGGTGAGATATCGGATAAATAGATTTTTGTAGCTTGTAGGGTATCAGATTTGTTTTTCAGAAAATATAGCATAATAAGTCCTGAATATTCGTCAACAAAGTTTAATACATATGAATAGGTGTCGATACCCATTGGTGAAATTGGACCCGCTAAGTCGCAATAAACTCTGAACAAGATATCTGTTGATTTTGGGATCTGACCCCTATTTCTATAATTCGTCATTTTCCCTTTAATATACGTATCACAATATTGTAAGCCCTTTGGAAATGTAATTTTCATTCCAGTGACGTGTTCTTGTAATCTTTTAGCATCCGAATTATTACAGTGGCCTAATATTTTATGCCAAGTCCTTAAGTCGTGCTCGGCTGTCTTCACAGACTTAATACTTTTCGAATAATACAAACGTCCATTTTGTTGTATATTAAATTCAGTTCCGTCTGGATATATTAACTTTGAATTGTCTCGGTGAAAATTAACTTTAACACCAGTTCTAACAGCAGACTGAACCGAGAAAATATTTTGTTTAAATTTAGGAATGTATAAAGCCTTTTTTAATAAACATTTACAAATATTTCCTTTAGTATTTCGTAGATAAATACAGGCATCGCCTCTTTTTAAAACTAAATTATTAGCTCTGGTCCCGTCAGCTAACTCGATAAAATGTGAGTCGGGCTCAAAATTGAGGTCAAAATTAATAAATTTTGTTTCATCTGTAATTACATGATTTGTCGCACCCGTATCGATTAGGTAAGAATTATAACTATTGAGTATAGTATCCAACCCAAACGAAAAGGCATATGTTCGCACATTCGAAAAAGTTTTTACATTTTTACAAAAATCATTCCTTGTATAAAATTGACATTTTGCACGTACATGCCCGGCTTTACCACAACGAAAACAAACGATATTTCTTTTTTTATTATTACTGTTCCAGTTGTTGTTGTAATAATTGTTTTTAAGCCCCTTGTTTTTAATATCATAATTCCTAGTCTGATAGGTTTGAGGGACTGGTTTTCTGAATTTTTTAAATGACGCTCTCAGTTGCATCACGTTATTTCCTTGATTTTGGGGGGTACACATTTTTTCAGTTTCTTCATAACTACGTAACGCAATTTTAAACTCAGTGAATTTTTTATCTTTTTGAGTTATGACTGTCGCGAATGGTTTGAATATCGGTAGTAATCCCTTTAAAACCATGGCTATTAGCAGCCCATCTGAGATACTCTCACCTGCCATTTTTAAGGCATTTGTGACATTCTCAGCTCGTATAATATAATCTGTTACGGATTCATTTTCCCGTCTCCTTAACGCGGTTAGTTATAAAGCAATAATTTTAGGCTTACCTTTTGACAAGCAGTGTTCTCGCAAAATTCGTAGAGCTCGTCGTCCATTGTCCTTGGCTTCTCTCATTATCAAAGACAAACTCCTGTCATCTAGAAATTGTATTAATTCGGCGAACACGGTCGCATTTCTTTCTATGAAATCATCATCTTCTTTCTGGTCATCTTGGCAAAGAATGATGTCATGAAGTTTTTGTATTCTAAGGTAGCCTAAGAATTTGGTCTCCCATAATTCAAACTTGGTTTCGTCTCCGTCAAAATACAGTCGTAACCTGGGCTCATAACCATTGTTGACCATGTTTGCCACAGTCTCTGAATATGGAATCCAGTGAAGTCCGTAATTTGTTCAATATCAGAGGTTGGCAGTGAAGATTCATAGAAAGTAGCGGTTGTTAAATAATTCTTTAAGTCTTCGATATCAGGTTGGCAGTGCAGACAATTTGGGAGAAAAAAATGGCTGCCTTTATACACGTCGCATTGAATATTTTGAGCTTTCTGATTGGTTAACCCTTTCTATTGGTGAACTATAAAATGAGTCAGCTGATTTAGGCTAGCTCACTAGTAAGCATACCCAAAAAACTGCAACAATTAGGGAACCATGTAAGAGGAAGGGAGTTCCACTGTCGGGAAGTGCGAGAGAAAAAGCTGTTACATTTAACTATTTCAACAGTAAAAGGGTAGGGCCGAGATGCCAACATAGTAGCATGCTTAAATTCATGCAGTCAGGGTACCTGTAAAAATAGTTCGTTAGAGCAGATGCTATGAAAATATTTGTAAAAAAGAGGGAAGCCACATCACGTCTGTTTGAAAGTGACTTGAGTCAAGATCCCAAGTCAGAACCGATTACATTGCATATCCGTCTTTGGATTTTGTCGAGAACCACAAGATGAACAGCGGTGGCACCAGACTGTCTATGGCAACAGTATTCCATGCATAGACGAATGGTAGATTTGTAGATGTGAATGATAGACTTTGACGAGAAAAAACCTTTCCTGCGCGACACGGAGAACCAACTTTCCTTGCGGTAGATGCAGCTATTGATTCAATGTAGTTTTTCCACCTCATGTTAGTGGGAAACGTGAGACCAAGAAGACGCAGAGAGATACTCTCGTGAAGTTGAGCATCAGTCATGCTGATAGGAGGTAGGGACGTTTCTCTATGGTAAATAAATGACAACTGTTTCGTTTTGGAAGCATTAAAATTCACAAGCTATTTCTTGCACCAGTCAACCACAGATTGGAGGCCTTTAACCTTCTGGAACGATAGAATGAGCTGACTATATTTTTAGCAATAGCTCATATGAGTTCCATGTTAGACACGCAGTGAACTTGAGACTCAGAAGACGTTCAAAGAATGGAAGTCTCACCTACAGTAAAATCGTTCATCTTGACCGGAGACAATTCACGGCCTGAATGGTGATGATGAAACGTTACTAGCTTGTTTTTTAAGGTATTAAAACTTACAAATCAACTTTTCCACATTGAGCTGTTAGAGCTAGGTCAGTGGAGAGATCAGTTGCAAGGCTCCGAAAATTTTGATTTTTTTGGAACTGCAGAGATGATTATGTATGCGTACCACATATTAAAGCCCCTCGTTGGTCACATTCTGCCAGCTTAGAGCGGTAGGTAAATGCCAACATTTTGACTTTTCGAAAAACTTTATTGTTGTCCAGTAGGACATTGAAGATAAAGAAGCCACTACAAGCTGACGCGATACTAGGGGGAAAAAAAGCTCATTAATGCATGTAGATGTAGCAATCAAAACCACGAGTCCAATAGAATGCAGACATATGGCCCAACATTATTTGCCAATGGGAAAATCTAGGATGATGGATGATGAAAGTTCAAATTCTGCCCGGAAACCAGGAAAATTGTCCACAAGAAGAAAATGAGTAAAAACCTCTGAAAGAGCTTTCGTTGTTCTTTAATGAAACTGCATATATATATATATATATATATATATATATATATATATATATATATATATATGTGTGTGTGTGTGTGTGTGTGTGTGTAAGTGCGCAGGTATGCAGAAAATGAAAAAAAGAACACGTTGGGTTCATAATCTGGAGTTCCTTAGTATTTTTGTTTTTATTTTTAAGAAGACAGTGCTCCATACACAAGTAGAGCTTTTATTATAATATTTTTTGTTTATAATATTTTTTGTTTAATTGTTTAAAAATATGATTCCTTCGCCAAGGAAGGAAATCATATTTTTAAACAAAAAAAATATATATATATATATATATATATATATATATATATATATATATATATATATAGAACAGGTAATCGATCAGTTGGTATATAATCCGAGTGGATTATAGTATGAACGGCTTGAAATAGACTGTCTCTATGTTGAGGTAATTTTTGTCTTTTGCTGTAATATATATATATATATATATATATATATATATATAGTGGGGAAGAAAATAAAACAAATGTCAGTCCCAGTTTAATGACGAGAGACGCTGAAGGTTAAGTGACGTTTAGTTTTAAAAAAAATTAAATTCATATTTAAAGATAACGAAAATTATTACCAGCATTTTTTGTATTTCGCTGTCCATCCTTATAGATATTATACTGACTATCGATAAAACCATTATTAGTCTGAATTCTATTGTAGGGTAATGTTGGAGATTTTTCTCTATTTTTTCATTCGATTACCCAACATTATTCTGGTATGTAAAAACATCAATTAATATATATCTATGCATGTTTGTGAGTACATATATATGTATGTAAGTGTTTATTACAGTCGAATCCATTACATTCACTTACGTGCTAATACCATTGGGAAAAGTTTGACTCCTCTTCTTCTTCCCCCAGCTATATAGCAGGACAGACTGGGTTCTATAGCCTTGGTCGTTTGGGGTCCTTGTGGAACGTAGTGCACCTGGTCTCTGTATTCGGAAAAAAAAAGTGTGGATGCACGAAACCTTCACCACTATAATCAAATGTGTGTATATATATATATAAAGAAAGAACAGTAAGATATATAATCCGGTGTTCTTATAGATATTTTTATTTTTACAAAATAGTGCTCAAATTTACAGAGCATTAATGTCAGATGTCAGATTTCATTGAAGAATACATCCCTACCCCCTACCAAAACCGATACATCAAAATACAGCGATAATGAATACGCAATCACCCCTCGTCTGGTTGAAATGAATTTCTCTGTTTCCTTGGAAACGTGAATTATGATTTTTGATGACTTTAAAACTCAGTAATTTTATAAGTTACTCCAAAATTCGCTTGAGGATGAAATGGAACTAATGTCTTTAATTTAATTACAAAATTAAATTTGGACCTTCTATTTTTGAAACATGGTTAGAACTGTGTAGCGGAAAAACCATATTTTAAATCAATTAATTATATATATATATATATATATATATATATATATATATATATATATATATATATATATATAACCTTTCATAATTAACACACGAATAAGATAACAGAACATTAAGCGAGATAAAAAAATTTAAAAGAAACAATATTAAATCCTCAACAAAAAAAAAAAAAATGAAAAAAATGCGCAAGGGAAGACATATAAACAAATATTTTCTTTGCTATTTAAGCATTAATTAAAAATTAATGATAATTATTCAATTCAAAAATAAACAAAAAAAAAAGAAGAAAAAAAGTAAAAACGAATACCTTGAAATATATCTTGAAAACTTTAGAAAATCCCAGAATATTCTGGAATATTAACCTAATTTTAAGTCGTCTCGGAATTAACATCTGTTGACACTCAGAACCGAAAGGTAAAGAAAAGAAAAGAAAAGAAAAAAAAGAAAGAAAGAAAGAAAGAAAGAAAGAAAGAAAGAAAGAAAGAAAAGGAATAACGAAAGAGTATGAGGAGACAGGTAAATTATGAAAAGAAGAAATAACCACGACATCCAACACATGTGCACATACGCACACCTACAGGCGTGCATATGCATAGGCGCGCGCACACCGACACATACGCACGCATACATAGAAGAAATATCAAACAATAATTTAACTTAATATAAAAATAGCGAAAACGAGAGGATTGACAGACATTTGCTGATATCTCCTGATGAATGGACCGAGCGCTTACACAAAGGTTCGACTACAAATCTCCAGAGTAGAGATGTTAAAATAAAATCAATAAAATCAATGAGCTAAGTGACAAATTTTATATTTATATTAATCCTGTGCATATATATATATATATATATATATATATAATGACAAAAATTGGTTTTAAGGTATGCTATATTTATTCAATACCAGGTATATAGCATATGTAAATATAAAAGTAATCTGAAGATTGCGTTCATTCGGTGTTGACCTCATTGTTTACATTTTAAAACTTTTTACATAAATGTATGTATGTATCTCTCTCTCTCTCTCTCTCTCTCTCTCTATATATATATATATATATATATATATATTCATGAATTATTCATGAATTACACAAAAAAACAAATACAAAGGTTAATGATTTAATTGGCGAGAAATCCATCGTCGCGAACAATTCAAATAATATACAAAACCCTGAATCTGTTTATGAATGAGATCCTTGTTTCTATAAATTCCTGTTGCATGAGTTCTTATTATTTTTACAAGCTTTCGTCTGTTCATACAGACATCCTCAGGTATGGAATAGATTTTGTTCTTGTTTTTTCTCTCAGTAATAAGAGGACAACGAAAATATATGTACTGTTATAATCCGAAAAATGCTATTAGAAATGAGTTGTTTTTGTCGCAACGCTGAGTTTGAATTTAAATTTTACAATTGTGCGTTCTTATACAAATATGGTGATAAGCGAATTCTTTTTTACTGGTAAATTTTTTGTCAAAGTGGCATGAACTTTATTGTTCAATAATTACAGTAATGTCGCACTTATTATCCAAAAGTTGCATTTGGATCAGTTATTTTAATTTCAATAAAGGTGCAATCAATTTACAAATTCATGAATTATTCATACAAAAAACAAATACAATATATATAATAGATACACATACATGTATATGTGTGTGTGTGATCTTTCTTAGTCAGACTGATAACTTTTTAGTACTTTTCATTAATATATATATATATATATATATATATATATATATATATATATATATTAATATATATATTAATTTATTTGTAACAAACAGTTATTTCTGAAGAAAGATTGAGGTCAATCTGAAATATGAAATATATATATAAATAAATAAATACTTTCATAAAAAACATTATTATATTTTTAATTTGCAACTTTTTTTATATATATATATATATATATATATATATATATATACTTGATCCTGTCCCTTTATCTTTTTCCCAAACACTCCCTCTTTACTCTTACTCTCTGTAACTAGTGTAACTCTCTGCATGCTAGTGTAACCCTCGCCTTTCTTGTGGGGATTTGCTTATATATATATATATATATATATATATATATATATATATATATATTTCTAATGAATTAATGGATTTTTAATCCAACATTTTTTCCTACAATTGTAAATGTTATTTTGTGGATGCCAATATCTGAGTAGACGTCATTTTTGTTAATAGTGAATTATCTCTACCAGCTTGTATATTTGAGATACTTAATAAAGAAAAATCGCTTCTTCCTCTTTTGTACTAGAAACCACCATCTCATCCGGCACGCTCTGAATGAGCGGTGCTTGCACGTCGCGTCAAACATTGTAAAATGAATAAATAACACTGGGCGTTTACTCAAATATAGGTATCCAAAAAATAATGTTTAGAGTAACTAAGGTCCGCTAAGCATAGCTGAAGCAGCAACCATATGTTGGCTCTTTGACTGCTCAAGAGACATAGATGTGCCTGAATAGGCCTCTGCAACAGGGAATAGTTAGCAACCCCATAAGATAGGCATACTGGAAATGAACAGCCAGTCACACACACACACACACACACACAGATAACACACACACAAACATATATATATATATATATATATATATATATATAGTTTTAAGGTATGCTATATTTATGGGAAAATGTGCTCAATATCAGAGATAGAGCGTATGTAAATATAAAAGTGAACATTGAAGTCAACACATATATTTTTTGTTTATACGTTATTTTTATACATACAGATATTTAAGTAAATGATCTGTTTATAATAAACAGTATTAACTACATTTACCAGCCTGTATTAATAAATATACATTTTTTTCACCGGTAGAGGAAAAATGTATATTAATAATATATAGTTCATAACTCTGTTATATTGCATTGAGCAATATATATATAATAGCGCACATTGAGTGCTGGTATTAATAACACCGGCACTCAGTGTGCGATCATATATATATATATATATATATATATATATATATATATATATGTATGTATGTATCTATGTATGTACTGCTACATCCTGTTTAAGGAGAAAACATTATATTCAGAAATAATATAAATAATAGTGGAAGGTACCAAATTGGATTCCCAAAGTGGGAATTAAAGATACAGTACTACTGATGCACATGTAACATGCAAAAGAGAATTATATCTGCTTCTGATATGCGTATGCATACAAATCCCAGAAAAATCATTTCTCTTTCAAAGAACTGAGCACAAAAGCAAAAATCAATACAAACAGAAAATGTTAGGCCTTTGTTAAATACAAACCAATAAAAACCTAAAAGGAAAAATAAAATTACCACGGTTTAAGAAATTATTCAAACTTGGCTGAAGTTGTAATGTCTCCAAAGCTATTTTTACTGAGCTAAGTTTGAGAAGAGGGATTTATCGTAAAGAGAGACATTTGAAAGACCAAAAGATCAATATAAACATTTCGGTAAAAGCTGTACTGACTGGAGAAAAAAAAAACTGTGCAAGCCATCAGTATCGATAAAGCTTTTTGAAATGCGAGCTTTATAAAGAGAATTGTCAGTCAATACAATAAACGAAAAATGTCCTCGCTATATAAACCTGTGTCCACATGTCGAGACAGGAGATCTTTGATGAATGAGTGACAGAATAAAATATTCTAAACTCCCTCAGCACCAGCTGATGATTCTTGAGTGCGTCACATGATGACACGATTTGGCACCAGGGATTCTTCTAGAAGCTGTTATTTTACAATGAATTTGAAATGGAAAGTCGGAACATTTACCAATGCCCCTATTTTTATTCCAAGTGCTCTCCACATAAAAGAGATCAACAAATTTTTCTATGTGATATATTCCTTCAGAACGTGAGCAATCATGGCTCTCCACAACCTCATAACCATTGTAGCTCTCAGTAATCGATGTCCCTTTGTCAAGCCACTGTTCTACCATCCATTCACATAAGCTTTTCAGGTAGGTGACCTGCAATCTTCTTCCCCTGCTCCTTTTGCTTTCGTGATGCCCTGTGAGTGTCAACGTTTTCAAGCCCTCCTTCCTCATTATGTGTCCCAGAAATTTCAGTTACCTTTTATTTAATTCTGAGTATGTGTCCTTTTCGTATGTATTTTTAAAAAAACTTTTGTTGTTTATGCGCTCCGTCCATGGTATTCTCAGCATCCTTCTGTAGATCCATATTTTTGTTGCCTCCAGTTTTATCTTTCTGTTAGGCATTCACTGTCATATAAGATTACTGATACTACATTAATGTTCAGCACATTTTTCTTTGTTTCTAATTGTTGGAATATAGGGAAGCTTACTGAATAGAATAATGAAACGATGGTTGGTAATGCACGATAATACATAGGACAAGAACAACATATATAAGATTTGCCAGCGGAACATATAAGAAGTGAATTACTAGAAGGAAGTCAAGTGAATTCTACAATGAATCTCCAACTGCAGGATATCTACCAACCGCTCCACATGGTCAGATGTGGCACAAGGCTAAATTTAATGCGGGGTATCCGGGCCTGTAGGCTCGACCAAAAATTCCCCATAGACTCCGTATAAAACGAGGTCAGGTATCTGTTTCCTGAGACAAGACTCTGTCTTTCGACATAGCCTCATTTGGAGATCATCTCTGCACGGAGGCAGATAATTGAGAAATCTCCAACTGCAGTATATCTACCAACCGCTCCACACACTCAGATGTGGCACAAGGCTGTAGGCTCGGCCAAAAAATCCCCGTAAACCCCGGGTAGCTGTTTTCCAAGATGAGACTCTGCCCTTTGACATAGCCTCGTCTGGGGATCCTCTCGAAGGCAGAGAGTTTGACCAGCACAGCTGGAGACGAATCTCCAACTGCAGACCAACATACAGTATTCATAACTGTATTTATGTGACTGGAGACATACCCATTATTGTACATAGGTATGCTACAACACTAATGAAATCTTCCTGTTTCTTATTACGTCGCTTAGCTGTTTGATATCAAGCAACGTATATAAACAAAAACTCTAGTCAGTAATCACCTTATAATTTAGGCAAATGTGTGTGTGTAGTGTAACAGCTGGGAAAGAGAATTAGGCAAACTGTGTTCAAATTCTGTTACATTCACTTTTACACAAATACTCCTGGGGGAAAGGTATGAATCCATCACTTCTCTAACCCCACTAGCTATACATTAACTTATCAAGTAGATTTGGCCTGCCAGCTGTGGTTGGCAACCAGTTTAGGAGAAAGACAATTCTGAATTAAAGAAAAAGTTATGTAGTCCTATGCAAAGCACATACTATATAGAGCTATTAAAAATATTATGGAATTCACAATGAACTGGGGTTTTGTGTTGTGGATTTGATAAACCATTGGAAAAATTACTCCAAGAGAAATACATTGTCTTCACGGCCTTAGGCCTGTGCAAAATTAAGCTTCTTTTATTTTTTCAGATTCTTGGGTGATCACAACTCCCTTTTGTTGTTCTAAATAGTTTTTAACCTTTACCATTCTTCCATGTCTCTGTTTTTCTCTTTATTAACATACACTTGTTAAATTACTTGCTGTTTCCCCTTGATTTATGCTTTCACTGTGCCCTGTGAGTGTTAATTTTTTTAGCCTTCTTTCCTCATTATACCCCAAAGATTTCAGTCATCTCTTTCACCATGGCTGAATACAATTTGACAATTCATTAATTTTTCATTATTTTATTTTCTGAAAGCTTTTTCAGTTGACATACATCAGAAGAAATCGTTGGCAATAAATTGAAAAAAACAAACAAAAATAAAAAACACAAACAAATATGACACGTGGAATACCAAATATGGAAGACATCATTAACATTTTGTAAACAACTAACCTGAGAAGAGCGTTAAAGAGGATGAAGGTGCAAACTTTATGAACCAATGTAATTCATGTTTCAGGGGAAAATGAAGCCTTTTCTGCTTGGACAACTCAGGCCTCCTGGCATTTTGGTGTCTTATTCTGATTGTATGTATACGGTTCCTTTTTCCTATTTTCTTTAAGACTTACCCATTGCTTACATGTTCTGTCCATGGTATTCTTAGTGGTTCTAACAACAATTTCTAAGAATACTATGGATAAATTAAGCTGAACTTAACAGATATACAAAAGGCCAACTTTAACAGTGTCAGAGTTCAGTTTTCATATGGTGCTTCTATATTCTGATTTTATGCCAGAATAAAATAACCTTAGTAAATAAACTGGTGGAAAATAAAATTATAAGACCTTTAACAACGTTGCTGATTTTAACCTGGGTGCAGTAGATACATGCTTGGGGAGAGATTTTGCTAAAAGTCTTCGGCCATTTTTATACTTAATTCCCTTGGTAAATGTGGGTGAGGGCTTTACCAGAATACTTAAATAAACACAGCTCTGGTCTTTAACAGAATCCAGGTATAAATGTGGGTTTGATCTTTAACTGTGTTCTTAGACAAACGTACATTGGGTTTTACCAGATTTCGTATGTAAACAGGGGTCAGGTTTTTACTTGAGTCCATAGGTAAACATTGGTCATACATACCCTAGTGTATAAGCAGACATCCAGTTGGTGTTCTCTTTATTAGTGGCCCCAACACATCTACAGGCAATTTAGTCAGTGTAATCTAGGCCCTGCCAATCCTGTGATAAGGTTCTGTGTGGTAAAAGAGTCCAGTGAAAGCAGAAATCATATGAATATGCACACATTTCTTTTGTTCAGTTAAATGATATGTCAGATTCTGGACCTTTGAGATGTCATTTTGGATAAATTGTTGCATAAGTTGAGCATGAAACATCATTGGTACTTCAATGTCAGAAAATGTTTGTTCCTGTGCTCATAGACCAGGTTCTGGATGGGCACCAAGATTGATGAAATTAAGTGCAACAGTGGCAATGTGCATAGTTTCTATTGCATAGATCTAAGCAAATGTGACCCCAGGGGTTTCAACACAGGTCATTGAGAACAGTCTAATTACTATTAGCATGTGTCTCTAGTCAGAGAGCTAGTTATGCCCCATCACTGTCATAGACATTTCAAATGGGGTTGTGAAAGGGTTATTCAGGAAATTAAGGACAAGTAATATTTTGTCATATTCATTAATGAGAGCAGGTTCTTCTTTTGCATAAATGATGGTCGTTTGCATGTGCAATGTAGACCTGAAGAGCAAAAACTTGCAGAGTGCATTCACTTATAGCATACAGGCCCTACACATAGCATTATAGTTAGGGTTGCTATAAATCACAACGTGTGTATGCCTTTGCTGTTTGTTGGAGGAGGCATGGAACGACACCAGTTGTGTCCAGAACTTTTTTTTTGTGGTCATTTCTGCAACAGGATGGTTATGTACTAATCCAGAAGAATAATGCCTGCCTGTGCTACTCAACAAGATCTGCAAGATGTTTGACAACTTCCCTGGATGGTATTGTGGTCAGAGTTGTCCCCCAGTAAATATGGGAAACATAATTAGAAGATACTTGACTTTTTCTTGTAATATGTGTATATCACACTGGACCATGCCAGACTCAATTACACACCAGATTATCAGGGAAACCAGGTGAAGGGTTTTCCTGAGATGACCCCAGCTAGAGATGAAGATTGGGTGATTTACCCATTGTCAGTGGTGACCCTAGAGGTGAATACCTGTTGGCCCGACTGTGCATGCTATATGTATGTGAGAAAAACTTTTGGACAGATGGATATATTGTTTCAGAGGGAGAGGGTCAGTCTTTCACATATCACACTTGGGGAATGTAAGGATGAAAGTTGGCTGAAGGCACGACAGGGCAACAAACTCAATGAAAAGCAAGAAGCCAGAAGAGAGTTTCACAAGTACGAGAGAAAAAACTGTTAGCATAGGACTTATGGTGACAGCTAGCCATCTCAACTGTAAAATGATGAGACCTTGCCAATCTAATACTGCACTTAAATTCATTAAGTCTAGGTACCATAGAGGAAAGTTCATCAGAACAATTACGATGAAAGTATAGAGAAAAGGCATATGAAAGCTATGCTCTGGCAGTGGGAAAGTGACTGAAGCCAAGATGCCACATCAGGACCAATAAACATTGCATATTCTTCCTAAAATTTTATCAAGAATCTCTAAATATATAAGAGAAGCACAAGATCAAATGTGTCAGCAATATTTAATGCATGGATGAATGGAAAACTGTAAGATCATATAGGTATGTATATATACATCTAAATATATTCTGTATATTTAGGCAGCAAATATTCTTTAAGGAAAATATTATTAAAGACAACAGACATTTTGTGTTGATTAATTTTACTGGTCAACTTTTCCAGATTACAAATATCAGGTCATCCCATAAGTTCTGTCCGAATTTTGAATAAAGAAAACAAGTGACCAAATGTTACATTTAATTACAGATTCAATCAACGATGTATTTTCCCTGATTATCTATGACTTCCTTCCATCTATTAACAAGCTTATTAATTCCATTACTGTAAAATTCTTTTGGCTTTGATTTGAAGAACTTACAAATGTCAGTTTTAACCTCTTCCTGTGTTACAAAAGCTGTTTCTTCCAAATGATTCTATAAGCTACGAAACAAATGGTAGTCTGAAGGAGCAAGATTGGGAGAATAAGTTGGATGAGGAATTTTCTCCCAACCAAGTTCTTCGATCTTTTGTGACGTGATTCTTGCTGTGTGGGGTCACGCATTGTCCTGATGAAACATCACCTCTTTTCGATTCACTAGAGCAGGTCTTTTTTTCCTCAAAGTTTGGTTCAAATGCTCTAATTGCTGACAGTATATTTGAGCATTAATTGTTGCATTAGGTGGTAAGAATTCAAAGTGTATTATTCCTTGGTGATCCCACCAGATTGAAAGAAGAATCTTTTGCCCATGAAGTTCCCTTCTCGGCTGTGGCTGGGGTCCTTCCACTTTACCAAGCCACTGTCTACGATGCTTAACATTTCAATAAAAGATCAATTTTTCATTGCCAGTCACAAGTCTCTCCATAAAAGGTGAAACAAGTTGGCAAGAATGGAGAGAAGAGCAGATGTCAACTCGGGATTTGAGGTTGTTTTCAGACAATTCATGAGGCACCCATTTTCCAAGTTTAGTAACTTTTCCAAGTTGTTAAAGATGACGATGAAAAGTTGTATGGTTTGAACTGAGAACCACTTCCAATTCCTCAACTGATAAAGTGGGATTTTCAAGTGCTGCTTCAAGAAGCTTTTCATCAAACTCAACTGGATGCTCAGTTCAATCTTCAACTTCAAGGGTGAAATCTCCACCCCTGAATTTTGCAAACCATCTTCTGCAAGTTCTTTCATTCACACATTCCTCTCCATAAACTGAGTGAATGTTTCTAGCCACTTCAGCTGATGAGTTTTCTTTCTTGAACTCATAAAGCATTATGTGCCTCAAATGATTCTTGGGTACTTCCATGTTAGCAGGGTTTTAATAAAACAAAATTTAATTTTATTGTTTTCTGAAATAAAATTTGACCAGTTTAAATGCATCTAAACATAAAAATAATGTTCAGCTCCATTAGACATTATAAAATACTATTTAAATTTCGTTCATTTTAACAAAAAGTTAAAATTCAGACAGAACTTATGGGATGACCTGATAATTCTTGTCACACAATGAGAAAATTCCTTCAGAAATTGTCCAAAATTCATTTTGGAAGAAAAGTACAAGAAATATGATCCAAGTTATATTGACTTTAAGTCTCCATGAGGGTAGGTAGAGATAAAAGGTGAGTTTCATAAAACTCGTAAGTGTTGTGATGTAGACAAAGAGTGTTGTGATATAAGTGAGATCTGTGTATTTTTGTATATGATTGAGTATGTATCCATATTTCTTGTACTTTTCTTTTGAAATGAAAGAAAGAGAAAGAGAAAGCAATAAAGAAGGATATGGCTTATGGTTATATCACTGCTTCTTGTACAATCACCAAAATTAAGCAATGTCAGGTATCGTCAGTACCTAGAAGGGTGACTGTTTGAGAATACCTGGTGCTGATGTGTTGGTGGTGTAATGGATAACAGCTTGGAATTGAAAATCAGGGGGCTGAGTTCCAGGTCCAGTTGGGTTTCTTATTTCACTTGGAAAAGGTATGAATGCACCTTTTTTACCCCTGGCTATGGGTTAAGTAGAAGGACTTGTAACAGCAACTCATTATTATCTCAAAAAATATCTTTACAATCTAAAAATATTTTTTGGCTTTAAATAAGCTGCAAAGGGTTGATAACTATAAAAAAACAAATCAATGAAATCAAATATTAATACTGTGTAAGATTACTCTTGATAAATTCTTCATTTTGGAACCAATACATGCAATGGTTTAGATATTGGTGCATTTATTTCAATCTAACTATATTAACTGTATTTTCATTCAGGGTGTTGTAATTTCAGTTTCCAGTCGTGTATATATAGTGCTAACTGTATCATTGTTTTCAGGCTAATCTCACAGGTTATTCTATAATGCAAAGATAAATAACTTGACCAACTATTCATTTATCCTTCTAACAAGTTCTTTTCCAAGCAGAAGCATTGGAGCCCTCCACACTCAGAAATAATGAATCCTGCTTAATTGTACAGGCAAGAAAATGTTCAATATTAAATAACCTGACACTGAAAGAAAGAGAAAAAAAAATGAAAGGATATCCACTTGTCAGAGATATCATTTGCAGGTGCGTCAAGAGTTAGGTACAGGTTGAAGCAGGTGTTACTGTATCGCTAATCAATCTATTGATCAATATAGTTGTTCTAACACTAACAGATCAAACAGTGTTGCAATTCTGGAAAAGACTATACAGTGATTGTTGTGGAATTTCCTTGATTATGTGTCTTCTTGAGAAACAGGCATTATCTATATCAGGTGCATAAAGAATGAAGATGAAAGATATAGGATATAAATGTACCCTGGTGACACATCAACTGCTGTATAATGGTCATGAAATACCTTATCTCTTGGAGAATAGGAAAACAGTGCAACTGAAAAATATATAAAGTTTAATTTACTAATAAAATGTACAGTTGTATTTGTCACTATTTTATATTTGTATTTTCACTGTCCATGCATGCAAAAAGAAGGGGGGGGTGTCAAAAAGACAGGTTTTTCCATGGATACTGCTTTTTTAACTACCTTCATTCTTTCGCAATGTTTATTGTTTTAAAAGGCGATAATTAGAACTGGAATTAAACCAAAACATATGATGAAAGTGAATTTATACATTTTCTTTTTGTTCTTGAGAATTGACAACAAAAATAATAAACACTATTTATTTTTTAGATTGTTTATTTACACTATTTATTGTTTATTTCAATGGTTGGCAAAACATCAGCTAATTGCCAATTTATTCAAACTTTATAAAATGGTAAATAATAAGGATTTCCTAATAGTTGGTTCATATATTTTAATAATTTGGTAAAGTTATGAATGAAAAAATTATTTGTATATTTATTTCCTTATAAATTGAAAATTAGTAAATATTGCATTGCATTTAGTTTTAATTGTATTATTTTTTAGAATGATGTAAATATGAAATTATTCTTATAAATAAACAATCAAAAAAGTAGTGTTTAATATTTTTGTTGTAAATTCTCAAGAACAAAAACATTGTATAAATTCACTTTCAGTATATGTTTCGGTTTTATTCCAATTCTAATTCTAATATAATTGGTCAAACTATCTCCAATATAAAAAAAAAGAACACAGATATGGAAAATGGTATCCAGAAGAAGCCAGGCAGCAGTGAGGTCAACAAGAAAGGGAGTTTGAACTTAATGACCTCAAGATCAAAATTTCAACAGACACAACAACATAAGATAGCAGATGAACTAAAAATAATGTCTTTTCAGAAAGGCTGTGTATAATAACCTGCGCCTTAAAATCAGAAATACCAGAATATAAAGGTTTCTCTTCAGAGGTTCCATGAGAGCCAGGAGGCTGAAAAGGTGTAAACAATGGATCAGGGACTACAAGAATTATGGATCCACTGTTAAAATATTCTCTGAGGGTAAAACTTCACAATAGATAGTTTTAACTTCTGAAATGAGTAACACATTGTGGAATTAATAGTTGAGAAGAAAATATCCAGGCCGGATCATGGCCTTGCATGCCAAAGCCTCCATCAGGACAAAGATGATCCAATTTTCTAAAAGCTTGAAGAAAGTTTAGGTGATGACACCTAATACAGACCTACTAAACTCCTGAGGTACCATATTTTGCTAACAACTATACTAACAATGTGAATTTGGAATCATGTTCCCATCCACACAGCCAATAAATTGCAGAAAGTTATTTTTGATTTTAAGCTAGTAGAATTATTTACTTATTTGAGCCCAGTCATGAATCTGATAGATTATATCCTTTTTGTTGCTTTGAGTCAGGTAACCAACAAGATCTCTCATCAGAGCATTGATATCTTCAAAATGGTGTGAGCAAAGATGTCTGAGGACATCATGGCTTGGAGTTGTGCAGTTTTTTGAGGTCTTGTTGAAACTGAAAATAATGGAAGCTACATTGAATATATTATTCATCTTGATAGATTGTTTATTTTCATTATCTATGACTTTTATTAATATCCCTTTTATAAATAGGTTTCTTCATGCATAATAAGCATCAATTTTCTCAACTTTTGCCTCCGCCATTATTAGGGTTCAATCAGTTGATAATCATTAATATAATTGCAACTAATAAAGACCGAGAAAAAGAATGAAGTAAAAACTAATTATATTATTTAAATTCATTCTATCTAAGATAATTGATGATTCATAAGTCAGGGGCAAAATTTCTGTCATGTAATAAATAAGGATGACTGAACATAAAAACTGATTAATGATAAAATAGTCAATGAGTGAACGATTGATTTAATCAGAAAATGCTGATGTGACAAATATCCTATTATCAGCTGATTAAACAGTGCAACCATATATATATATATATATATATATATATATATATATATATATATACACAGGTTGTGATGGATAAATTGCCGACTGAATTACAAAAAAATGAAAATAACATTGACATCTCATTTTAACAGATATATCTATGAAAATTACACAAAAATGTCTTCAAATACTAAAGAGTAAATTTATTCAATAAAATCACCATTGGCTTCAACCATGACCTCCAGACAACATCAGAATCTTGTTCATCTATTCTGGACTCTCTCTTTGTTTAAGTTGGTGAATGCTACCAAAATCCTTGCCTTCAATTCATTTTTGGTGTTACAAGGAGTTTTGTTGGTGCAACTCAAATCAAGGGAGTTGCAGTCTGGGGAGTTAAATGGCCATATATAAGAGGTGATGTGGTTGGAGAAATTGTCTGTCAACCATGACTGGATTCTGCTTGTGTGATATAGTGCAGATTCCTGTTGCCAAACTGAGGGTCTTCCAGCAGCTACCCTCTTGACCCAGGACAGCACTACCTCCTCAAAGATGAAGGCCTCCATGTTGAGTCTGAGGCCCTGTGAGAAAATAAATGGAGGTATAATTAGTTGCCATCATTAGTGATCACTCTAAACACCTTCACAATCACCATTAGACTCATCCAACTCTTTCCAAATCCTGTGCACTGTCTTCTGATTAACATCCAAACACTCTGAAATGTTCATATTGGAGTTTCCATCATGAATGCCAAGCAATAGATCATGCTGTTTCCATTTTTCTGACAGGGTGAATTGTGTCATGGTGCACTTTTTCTCACAGACGGTGTCCAACTGACCCTACTTTACTGTACAGTTTACTTATCGCACTGTGTGTATATATAAGGGGGTACTATAAAATTATTGGCATGACCCACTTCATAACATCTAAGTACAATGGCCGAAATGTTGTGATAAATATGGCAAGAGAGATGAGGACAATTGTCCGAATAATGTAAATAATGGACATAATACTTCATCTCAGAAATATAGAGAGACTAAGTGACTAAATATGAAATTTCTGTTCAGGAGTAATTCTTGGTCAAATGAGAACTTTTCAGTATCACACAAACACACACTCACACACATATGATTAAATAAGAAACAAGTAGAAAAGTATAAGTTTAACATGTTTTCCTATTCAGATTAATAAAACATGAAATTTATAAAACTTTTCACACTAGTTCTTAACTCATCTCTTTAAACACATCTCTCTCTTTCACACACACACACTATATATATATATATATATGTGTGTGTGTGTGTGTGTGTGTGTATATATGTATATATTGATGCATGTTTATATAGACATGTTTTGTCTATTTATTTTAAGTAAGTTCCTTTCATATTGTCTAATAAGCTCAATAACATTATCATTGAAAGATGAAAGGAAATCACCATACAAGACGTGGAAGTGAAAATTGTATCACAGCTCGTGACATCACACATGACCATGTGAGAGTGACAACGAGAAGTATTAAGTATGGGAAGCTGTTGGTATAAACCAATTGCTTCTGTTATAATTATAGGGATTTAAGAATATTTGTGAAGATTTCGTAGTTTATTTTGTTCTGGTTAGGTTTTAACTGTTTTATATATATAGTTTCAAGAATTTTTAGTTTTTGTTTATTGTTTTCATGTTTATGTATAGTTGTGTTTCCAATGAGGATTTACACGAGTTAGTCATTGCTTTGAAATTTTTCATGAATTAAATAGGAAAACATGTATCAATATGGTGATTTCCTTTCGTCTTTCAATGATAATGTTATTAAGCTTCTAAGACAATATGAAAGGAACTTACGAAAGGAAAAATTGCTGCCTAAATATACACAATATATATATATATATATATATATATATATATACATATATATATATATATATATTCTCTCTTCATAAATGTATATTTGGGTGACAACCTTTCTATGAAATAGCTTTCATTAAATACAGCAAGAAAGATTTAATTAATTTTTTATTTAGTTTTTCCAACATTCTTACATGTCTCCATTTTGTAGGATTAAGGGAATACAGAAATTTTCATAATTTTCATTGACTCAAATGCTTTCAGCCACCTCTTTAGGCAGGAGATTTCGTTTTTGGTGTTAGTTTTTTGTCATGTTTTGACTGTTTAAGTTGTATTTTATTTTGAGTTTTGAATGGAAACATTTATTTATATATGGAAGACTCTCCCAACATTTTTTGAAGTATAAACTTGATGTGGCCTCTCTCTGTCTTTTCTATGAATATTTCCATGGCAACTACTCTGACAAGCTATTTTCACTGGTGCCCCAACTACATGAATTTAAGCGAGCTACTAGGTTGGCATCCTGGCCCCACCCATTCACTGTTGAAACAGTTAAACATAACTGCTTCTTCTACTCCAACAGCTTCTTCTCTCACACTTCCCAACAGTGGAACTCCCTTCCTCTTACTTCCTTCCCTGATAGCTATAATCTTCAAATATTCAAATGTAATGTCAATCGACATCTTATGATGCCTTGATTTTGATCCCTGTCCTTGTTTTTATCCTTTCCTCAAACACCCCTCTTTACTCTTACTCTCACTCTCTATAAACCCCTTGTGTCTGAGTGGCTTTTCTGGTTTGCTTGGAGTGAAATGCTTAAAAAAAAATGAGTGTCCAGTAGCTCAGTTCTTAGAGCCAAAAAGTCAAATTACCGGATTAGAGTGGTGATTACTTGTACAGGATCGAATACAATTTTTGGAAGAGCTGAATACAGAGAACTGGTGCACAGAATGCCACAATGTTCCCAAAGGACTCTCCTCAGGTTTTGTATTTAGAATTGTCCTTCTAAACTGGTTGTCATCCAAGTCTATAGGACCCAGTCTGTCCTGCTATTTAGCCATGGACTGGGGTAAGAAGAGATGGATTCATGCCTTTCCCAAGGGTAATAGCATGCAAGTGAATGTAATGAACATGACTGGCATTTGAACTTGACTCTCCGATTCTTCAATCTAAACCACTCTTCATTACTTCAAAGGGCTTGTGTCTAAGAATTTGAATGAAACCTGTCGTGTAATTTATTGGGGTTGTTGTAACTTCTTCCTTTAATGTCGCTCTTATCATTCACCCCTTAGCCACCTATATCTAAAGACGAGACGCGTTAAATTTGAGCAACATCTAGCCGACACACTGGGGTTAAAATAGAAAACTAAATTGATACATATGACACACTCATATCCTCTCTCCCACCTCACTTCCTCACTTCGTTAACTTTACGTATACTTGATGAGGTCCATAAAAAACGTGTGAATTTCTTTTCATTTTTCATTTCAGCTTTTGGAAGTAAAGTGTGATGATCCAGAACCCTGTTAAAGGGGTTATGGTGAAATAGCTTATTACATGGAATCTTAACGTGGTCTGTCTTTTATTCAAACAAATATATATATATATATATATATATATATATATATATATATATATATATATATATATATATATATATATATATATATATTTGGTTGGATAGATGTGAGTTTATGACCTGGGTTTCACGCTGTTCGTCAGACAAACTGATTAATGTTTTAAAAACATTAATCAGTTTGTCTGACGATTTTAAAAAACATTAATCAGTTTGTCTGACGATCGCTAAAGCGTGAAACCCAGGTCACAAACTCACATCTATCCAACCAAATATGTTAGCTCTATCTCTGATATTGAGCTTTCTAATAAGTACAAGATATAATATATAAATAATTATACATACTTATATTTATTTATATTTATATACACTTTTCATATATATATATATATATATATATATATATATATTTAAAGACATTTTATGTTTATACATTCTTTTATAGATACAAATATTTAAGTAAATGCTCTATATATCTATCTATAAAAGAATGTATAAACATAAAAATGTCTAAAAATAATTATAATAATATATATATATATATATATATATATATAACTTTTTGACCACAATCTATCTTATACACTTATAAGTCTATCATTCATTCTTTCTTTGAATATTGCTGCTATATCTTGTCTGGTGATTCTGCTATGAGATTCAAGAAAAAGACCAAAGAAGAATCTGCAATGTTATTTTATACGACCTGGCATCTTGGTTTTAGTTACGTTCCCACTGCCATAATGTGCCTTTTCTATGAATACTTTCAAGGTAATTATTCTGATGAACTTTCCTCTATGGAAATATATATGAATTTATGAATTTAATTGCAGTACTAGATTAGTGGCAAAGTTTCATCATTTTGCAGTTGAAATGGCTAAATGTAACTGTAAACAGTTTCTTCTATTACTGTTCTTGCTTGTGGATCTCTCTTCCAACTTCTTGATTCCCAGTCAACTTTAATCTTCAACAATTTGAATGCATCTGTCTATATTTTTGAGATGAAGTATTATGTACACTATTTATATTATTTGGACTATTGTCCTCATCTTTGTTGCTATATTTATCACAACAGAGACATGACACAGTGGATAAAGGCGTTTGTTAGATCAAGTGACAGGACCCAAAGAGTTGTGAGTTCAATACCTGGTTAAGGCAGTGGAAAACTGGAGAGGTAAATTAACAGGAGATAACTGATAACTGACATCCATTAGACATAGCATGTGGAACTAGAACGGTCTACCCCAACGAGCGAAATAAAGGGTTTGTTTCGACATTCCAGCCACCTGAAGAAGGCCAAAGCATACAATGGCCAAAACGCTGTGATAAATATGGCAACAAAGATGAGGACAATAGTCCAAATAATGTAAATAATTTGAATGCAAAGTTGATCGTTGTCTTAATTCTTGTTTTCTATTGTTCTCTCTCCTTAATAATGTTTTTTTTTCTTATATTCTTTCATACTCATACCTTTGCATCTTGGTGGCTTTATTGCCTTTTTGGGGGTGTAAAAAAGATAATATGGCGAGTACTGCCTTCATGCAGTACTCACCATATTATCAGACATAATAGGTTGCATATAAGTTTCTGGTAAGCTTACTAAAGTCTGTTAAGCTTATCAAAAATATTGAATACATAGCAAAAAATATGAGCTGGAATTATTATTTATTTAAAGTACAGAAATAACTTTTTGATTACATTTCTTTATTCTTCTATAAAACTTCACTTCTTTTCTATATGAGCAGAAATTTATTCATCCTGGGTATGCCAGTGAAATGTATCCATCTGCAAGGCCTCTGAATGAGAGTTTTTGAGGAGCATGGAACCAGATCTTTATTGCTGTTGTTCCCATGTCCACCCTGACCTAGGGTGGCAGCACCTATTATGGACCCGGCTATGGGCAAATAATTAACACCCAAATGGGATCAATGCACTATAACAGTATAAAAGCTTTTTTGTAGTGAAAGTACCAGCAATACATTTTTAGTAATAAAAATTACCAACAATAGATTTCTGTAAAGAAAAAAAATTACCAGCAATAGATTTTGTAACAAAAAAAAAATTACAAGCAATACATTTTTTGTAAAAGAAATTGCTAATGCTCCCAAGAAAATTAAATTTTGGCATTAAATGATCCAATGGGTTGATATACCATAAAACAAACCAAGTCAACCCAAACCAGAAATTTATAGGGTCTGAACATGGAAACAGTATCAATGCTGTTAAAAAAATAATAAATCTCAGAAAGAATTAATAAAAAAAAACACAGGAATCAGGAAACTTTTTCAGGAATTACAACCAAGAAGAATTCAAGATGGCGTCAGAAGAGTTGGCAGCCATTTTTAAGATAGCATCATCTGAATATGATGATTCTACCCTCAAGAATATGATACCAGTTGTGTTGCTTTGAGCTTACATTTAATAACATTTATTTCATAACATCTGTTCTGATAATTTTATCAAAGGATTTGGAAACTTTATGTGAAGAAAACAAAATAATTCTTGAAGGCATTTCCAATATGGAGATGGTACTAAGATAAAGGTTCAAAATATCATTTGGCTTTGTTATGAAATCAAGAAAGAACCCTTTGAGAAAAGTGAATTGGTTGGCTGATCTGATTTATAGTATTTTAGACGCTACAGCTATGATATGATATGATATCCTATTTCAAGAAAATCAGTTGTTTTACCTCAGAGAATATGAAATAAACAATAATAAAGCTTCAGTTTCTGCAATGATGAGTTGTCATTATTTAGATAAAAGGCAAATGACAGCAAGTCTTCAACAACAGCATCAGAAAGAGCTGTTAAAAAAACACAAAAAGAAAAGCTTCAATGAGTGGAGTCAAGCATGACAAGGAGCAACAACACTCATTAGCAGGCAAGTTAGGTTTGATGCTACATGTTCTTCATACACCCCCATAGAATCTTCAGAACATAAGATATGTAGATGAGAGTGTTGATAGTAGACACAGAAAGTAAACGACAGGAACTCTGACAGAAGGTAGTAAATAATGATGGTGCATCTTACTAGAAGTAAGATAGAAAAAATCATTGTTTGATCCAGCATTCTTTACCACTTGGCCATGAAGAACATCGAAGTAAGCAAGCTTCTATTTTTTTTTTTTTTCCTACAAAGAGTGACATAGGTTTAATCTTTGCTGAGGAATGCATTTTCTTTTCTAAGAGTTCTTCAATGCATGGACTGATAGACATAATACACACAATTTAATAAATAATGATGGTGCATCTATTGCAACTACAAAGTATCCACCATAATAATGTTTGAAGTAGTAGAAATATCAGACGTAAAAAGTAGATTCATTAATTCTTAGGAAATATAGTATAGAGTGGACAATGGAATAGTGACTATGTAGTTGGTCTGAAGATTTCATTGATGGGTGAAACTGACAGTCACCATGTAGTATTGCTACCCATGGCCATACTGCCTGTACATGTATTTATGTCATGGATAACTGTGTACTATGACAAATTGGGGAAAAAGATTAAAATCAGTTTTATGTAGTCATCAATGATGTAAGCAGTTTCAAACATGATGTTAGCAAAGAAAAAGAAAGTACAGATAACTCTAATAAATCAGGGATCAATTTGACACTGTATTTATATCATGAGCAGGACCCACCCTCTTAAAATGATTAAAAATAACTGAGATTGAAAATAATTATTCAAAAAATTTTTCTCTGTATTTTTTTATGAATAATTCAGTTAGGATTGATGGGTACAACACAATTCTTTTCTTACATGCACTATAATTTGCACCTGTATCGAATTAAGTTTAAATTTAATTAATAAAAATGATAAAATAAATTCTTTGAATTACTATTTATATGTGGACTATTTTCTTCCTCTTTGTTGTTGTCATCAGAATGTTTCAGGCTTCATCAGGTGTATGCTGATCTGGGTAACCTACGGGGAATTTTGAACTGATACCTTTATTTAATCTATGGGGGTGTATGAAGAACATGTAGCATCAAACCTAACTTGCCTGCTAATGAGTGTTGTTGCTCCTTGTCATGCTTGACTCCACTCATTGAAGCTTTTCTTTTTGTGTTTTTTAACAGCTCTTTCTGATGCTGTTGTTGAAGACTTGCTGCCATTTGCCTTTTATCTAAATAATGACAACTCATCATTGCAGAAACTGAAGCTTTAGTCATAAATTTAAATTATATTGGACATGTCAAGATGAATCTAATAACTATATTTTGAAAAAAGATTGTATAATCCATCTTTCTTTAACTTAATTTTAAATCTGAATATGTCTTAGGTGATCATTATTTGACTGAGTCTGTTTTCAGTAAAATAATATTAGTAAGAGCAACACAAATACAGCAGAGTGCACACTTATCTTTTATCAATAAAAAAAATTTAATAAGGTACAATACAAAGAACTATTTGAACTGTTAGGTAAACTTGATTTATTTGGGAGCTGTTAGAATAATTCAGACTGGGAGCATTATACTGCATGAGGATAGAAAATGAATTCAGGAGATATATCAAAATAGAAAAGGTGTATAAGACAATGATGTGTCTTCTCACCAGACTTATTTCACCTTTACAGTGAAGAAATCCTGAGAGAATTAGAATTCCTGCTAGGATTCATTTTTGGTGGCTAGAATCTTCAGAACATAAGATATGTAGATGAGAGTGTTGATAGTAGACACAGAAAGTAAACGACAGGAACTCTGACAGAAGGTAGTAAAGTAAAGAGAGAAGAAAAGACTAAACATCATTTATAATAAGAAAGAATGTATTGTTGTCAGCAAAAAGAAAAACCCAAGATGCAAACTACAATTTAGACATACTAAAATCAAGCAACATGTAATAATAATAATAATACTGAAAATATTAAATTTATTTGTACCTTCTTCTTCTTTTATGTGCCATGTCCCTTCAGAATATAGGCGATCATGGCTCTCCACTTCTTCCTGTCCCTTGTAGCTCTCAATAAGTTTTGTCCTTTTGCTACCTTTCCCAGACCCTGTTCCATCATCCACTTGCTTAAGCCCACTAGGTATGCCACACGTTACTTTCACTTGTCTCTTTCCCTCTATCCGCCCTGTGAATATCAGATTCTCCAAGCCCTCCTTTCTCATTACATGTCCCAGAAATTTCAGCTGCCTTCTTCTGATGTTAAATATCAGCTTTCTCCTTGTTTCATCCTCTCCAAAACCTCGTCATTGCTCACATGGTAATCTTAGCATCCTTCGGTAGGACCATACCTCCATTGCCTTGAGTCTCTTCTTCATCTCCGAGGAGACCGTCTCAAATAGACTCACCAATACACAATTAGCAAAGCATCTTGATTATAAATACCCCTGTAGAATTGGTAAATCAGGGTAGGCTCTGGATCTCTTCTAGTGAGCTTTCGTCCTTGGCACCTTTTTTATTTCAAAGATTATTAAACAAATTTCACACTAGACACATTTACTTCATCTGCAGCTGTTCATTGTAAAAACAACTGTACATTTGTGTACTTGTAAACTTTTTTAATACAAAATCTTATATCTATTTGATATAAAGAATGGGAGAGATATAAGGAATAAATTCCTCATCCAAGTACCAATGCCAATGTTCCGATAATATATTTTGCCAAAACACTTGTGTCATCATCAGATGAACTTAACCAATCATTTTCTAATATTCTTTCTCCTTTATAAGATTTTGCATGCAAAATGGTTGCCATAACTTGTGATTATTCATATAACAGTAATGGAAAAAAATGGTTCTTATTGGAACTATTTATTTTTATTGATCATAATAAAGAGATTTGTATGGTTGATTTAAATTTAAAACCAAGTCTTTTATTCTTAATACTGCAATCTGCTCTGAATTTCAAGAGCTGCCAGTACAACATTAAATATTCTTCTTTAGAACCACATTAAATTTAATGTCTAGGGCAAAACATTTGGTGGGTGGGGAGCTGACTTATATATTCTTTGCTTCTGAATTACTGATTTTTTTAGTTTTTTTGTTCTCTTTTGGTAATTTCTTCTGTTGCTTGTTTCAGCCAATAATTTCTTTTTCTTTCAACTTCATTTTTTTATTCATTCTTTCATTTTTTCTTCAGAATTTTATTCGGATATTCTTTAGATATAAATTTACTTGCTTTTTCCATCATAAGAGTTTTCTTTTCCTTGACTATAATTTAATTAATTTCTTCATAAACTAGTCAAAAAGGAAGGCTTATCTAAATTGTTTCTTAATAATTATTTATGCACCCTTTTTGTTTTAAGGATTACTCTTTTCCCCTACCACCTTCATAGACAATGGTGACATCAAAGAGAGATAACTGTAGTACGGTTAAAAGTTACAGACAAAAAAATCACACTTAATTAATTTAGTTTTACAGGGATAAATCCTCTTATTGGATACCTCATAATCATGAGTTTTACAACTGATTAGGGTCACCACATGTACAGCAGCTACAGTACCAGTGAGTGTGTCTAAGGCAAGATGACCTACCAGAGTTCATCCCTCTTTAGTCTTGATTTGAATTCAGAGTTTCCTCTTCTCCTAGACTGGTTGCCCCACCACAGAGAGCCAACTCTGCTCTATTATTTAATCCATAGCTAAGGGAAGAAGAGATGGATTCATACCCTTCTCAAGGATATTTACGCAAAAGTAAACTTAACTACCTTGGCACCCCACATATATATTCCCTTATCCTAGATTGAGTGCAGCTTTGTAATAAACATGGTGGTGTAATGGTTAGCAGCTTTGATTGAGGAATCAGAGAGCCAAGTCCAAATTCCAGTCAAGTCTATTACATTCACTTAAGTGGTGATACCCTTGGAAAAGGTATGAATCTATCTCTTCTACCCCAAGCTAGGCTACAATAGAAGGACAGACTGAGTTCTATAGCCTTGGATGGCAACTGATCCAGGAGGAGGAAAATTCTGAATACAAAAAGTAAGACAGTCTGGGCTCTGTAGCCATGGTTGGCAATCAGTCTAGGAGAAGGAAAACTCTGAATTCAAAAACATATTTAGCTCTGGTGAAGCACATACTGTGCAGCTAAGGAAAGAATCATTCGCATTGACTCAATGTCCCAGACTAAAGTTGACATCATATATAATGTAATGAATGTGTCAGATATTTTCTACTTTGTCCTAATTCCAGTCATCATTGGATATCTCACATTTTTGGCCTTATTTAGTAAATACAAATAAATTCCCTTATTTCTTCATACCTGAATTCATTCTTTCCTTCATTCTTTATTTTTTATGTTTCTAAAAACTCTTTCATCTTTTGTTTTAATCATACATTCCTTGATCCATTTTTTCCTTTGTTTCTGCTTTTAATATTTCATTCTTTCCATCCCTTCATCTTTTCTTTCAAAATGACCATGCAATACCCTTCCTTCCTTTCTCTAGCAACCTATCAAACTCTTCTGTCTTTTTCGAACTACTACCCAGTCTTTCTTCAATATATTGCTCCCTACTTTTCTATCCTCATCAAACTATTACCCCATCTTCCTATCCCTTTTAACCTACTGTCTCCTTTTCTTCCTATTCCCTTTAACTTATTACTCACATTCTTTTCTTTTACATCTATTCTCCTCTTTCTTTTCTATCCACTTCTTTTCTTTTTCCTTCATTTCTTTATCTCCTCTTTTCCCTTCTATCTATTGTTCCTCCATCTTTTCTAACCACTTTTTCTTTCTTTTTCCTTCCCCCTCTCACTCCCTTCACTCTTCTCTATAGTCCTCACTTCTTATCACTTTCAATCTATCACTCCCGCTTTACTCTTCTATCTAGTGTCCCCTCCCCATTTCGTTTCTATCAACTTCAACTTTTCCTTCCTATCCCCTTCAATTTATCACCCCTTTTCCTTTTGTCTCCTTTCTTTTCTATTTAATTCTCCCATCCTTTTTCTTTCTAGCTGTTGTTCCCTACTTCTTTTCTATCCCCTTATTTCTACCTTTACACCCCTCACCCTTCATCCTCTCTTTTTCCTTCTCTCTATTGTCACCTCCCCACTTCATCTTTTCTTTTCTATCTTCTTCAACATATCGCTCTGGCTTCGTCTGACTTATTTTTTTTATTGTCTTTCTATTTGTTTAATTTCTTTGTCTCTTCTTTTCTCAATGCCCTATTTTCTTCTTTTCTTCCCTCTCTCCTTCATTTTCTCTTTTCTCTCATTTCTTTTTCTTCTATTTATTAATTTGCTTTTATTTTACATAGAAACTTTACTTTTTTTTTTTTTTACCTCGGAACTTATCGACTTCTTTCTTTTTCATTTTCCTCTCTTCCTGCCCGACTTTTTAAAAACTTTGTTTTCTTTCTTTTCTCTCTTCTTCCTCCATTATTCTAATCAGTTCAGCAGAATGCAGCCATCATTGCATTTCAAAGACTTTTTTTTTGGCAAAAGGCAGCACACAGTACACAAGGACTTAAGCAACCAACAAACTGAATGACCCATCAAAAGGGCTGTGCAATGGAATTTATTTACAAGCCAAAAAGCACAAGCTGCTTTATTCAGTCAGGAGGTTCTTGATCATTTGGAAGATTTCAAATTGAGGCACAAGTGGGTGGAGGAAGTGACTAATCATTTTCTTTTCTAAAATAAGAAAAGAAGAAGACTAAAAACAAAAAATTATGTCAGTTATGAACAGTAATTATTATTTACATTTGGATTGTAATCCTTATCTTTGTTGTTATTATCATAGCATTTTGGTTATTGTGTCACCCCCCCCGTCAACCTTCTTCAGGTGTCTCAGTCCACAATCCCTACAATCTTAATCTCCAAGTCTAGAGCTAGCAGTTGTCTTTCCTACACATCCTTATAAATGATACTTCTTATGTGCATCAACCGCTTCTGTAAACATTTACTTTGAGTGGCTTTTGTGCCTTATAGTAAGTGAACAATTAGTTTAAAAAATAAAAGGATTCTGAAATTAAACCTTTATTTAATGTACTGGGTAAATTGTACTCATTATGCTGTCCATGTATATGGATATCTCATCTTTTTTAAAATGTTTTTTATTTGAAATTACCCCAAGTAAGGCAGTAAACCCACTAAGACACAAGTAGTGGGTGTGAAAGAATTAGAAAACTAAAGCATTACTGAGGAGGGAGAACAACAGAAGAGTAATCATAAATACAGTGCATAACAATTGACATTGCATTTAAATTTTTGAAGGTCAAACTTGACTGGAAAGCAAGGACCTGGAAGAGAGTTCCACAAGCAAAAAGGGCAAGAAAAGAAACTGTTAGCATAAAACTTATGGTTACATCTAGCCAATTCAATTGTAAATTGACAAGACCTTATTGTTAATCTAGTACAGTGTTTAAATTTATAAAGTCTGGGTATCATTGCAAAGAGCTCATCTAAACAATTACCATGAAAGTATTTATAGAAAAGGCACAAGAAAGAAACTTTATGGCAGTGGGAAAGTGACTGAGCCTGAGATGCCAGGTCAGGATCAATAATATTGCTGATTCTTCTTTGGATTTTATCAATAATCTCTAAATATATTTGAGGCATGGATAAATCTTAGACTTATAGATATACTAGTAGCATGGCTCGGCGTTGCCCGTGCTTGATTCAAAAATCGTACCACTCATACAGCAATCGCTATCACTTGACTTAAAATATTTTTGCCCTTCCTTGCCTTTAAAGGAGTGCCCTTTGCCGTGCTGATGTTGCTACATGCCTTACTTCTTGTCTATCTCACAGTGCGATTTTTTCCTAAGCTCTATACTAAACATTAAATCTGTTAAGAAAAAAGAACTAAACAAAATGACCACAAAACGATCAGCTTTAAAAAAAGGACTCGTAACTGGAAAAACCAAATGAAAAGAGAATGTTAACAACAAATACTTTTTCACACCAACCCAGTTCTGCAGAATCAGAATAAACGTTGAGTTTAAGCAAGCGAATGAGCCAATTGAAGTAAAATACCATGCAGATTTAAATTTTTCCCACTTGTGATGAATGCAGCTATCAAATTTTTTTTTGCATGCTAGCATGCTAGTTAACATTCGTGTTAGTCAGCTGTTGGCTCTCACACTGTCCAATAGAATCTTCCTGCCTATTTGCAGCAGCCAGCTATTGGCTCTCACTCTGGCCAGTACAAAATGGCTGCAAACTACATGAAAACTGCTGTAGAAGCATGAAAAAATCGATTATTTCCACTATCGATGGGTGTCTTGGCTTTCCTACTAACTTGGAGCATGTGCATGTAAATTTTGGTGCAAATCTGTCAAAAATTGCATCCGTGCATTCGTTACACACACACACACACACACACACACACACACACACACACACACATCCTGCCTTTTATGGATAGAGCAAGACACAGTGAAACTACTTTCTCAGCAAACAGACCTAGCAATGGATTAAATATAGTTTTTTCAGTTCATGTCGACTAGGAGATGTTAGCCTGAGAAGGTTCAATGAATCTTCTGGAGATTAACATTAGAAATACTGATGGAAAGCAGAAAGGGGTTTCTCGGGTGATTAATAGAAAGATTTATTGCTAATTCTGTTTTTACTAAATTGAAGTTGGTATCTCCTGCCACAGGGATTGAACCCACAATTACTATATGAACAAACCAATGTTTTAAGCAACAACTGTGGAACGATGTTGAATGTTAGAACTTGGAGCCTTAATCTAATGTTCTTGCCTACCTTCCACTGAACAAGATGAGATATCCCTATAGACACTGATAACCAAACAAGAACAATCTATCCCTATAGACAAAATAAAAATTTCAGTTTGAAATTCCCTGAAGGTTGCCCAGATCAACAGAAACCTGAAGAAGGACAGAAGGTATAAAGGCCAAAATGTTGTGATAATAACAGGTAAGATCAACGCATTGATAATGGTAATATCCACTTTAGTCAAACTTTGTGACAGACATGTCTCATTCTCTTGATGATTTTTTTGGATTACATGAAGATGGAAAATTTTTTGCCCTTCTTAATTTGTTTTATTTTCTTTTCTTTTTCAGTTTTTATTTTAGTTTTTTTTTCTTAGCATACCCTTGCTGGCTTAGAAAACATTATTTTGCTAGTATAATCTTTTAGTGAGAACAGATTTTTAGATTTGTTTTCCCCACTTGTTTTTTTGAAACCCTTAAGTTTTATTTTTCAATTTACATACAAATTGTTTTGATTTAAAGTTTCTGTTTTTGCCTTCAGTTTAATCTTTTCTTTTTTACAGTTTTTCATTGTGAATCATTTTTCTTTTTTCTGGTATAATCGTATTGCTAAACAAGGTTTTACTTTATTGAAGTTTATGCACCCAATGATTTGTTTTGGCGGACTGAGCCATTTTTGATGGCATCATGCTGATCAGTTTTAACAGGCAATTGAAATGTTGTTCTTGATGCCATTTGGGTACTAAAAACAGCAGTTTCATGATCTTGTTGATAAGTACCAAAATCAGAATTTTCAGGATGTAGGATGATTTGAGCTAAAAGGAGCAGCTTGACTTCAGTGGTGTGATCTAGCTATATGACCTGAGTCCTAGTTAGGCAAGTTGATCTAGGAATCTTATTTTGTCCAAGTTTCCATTCCATAGTTTACACTGGTCATATAAAATTAGATAGGCCTAAGGTTAGGATGGCCGGCTACTGGAAATTGAACACCTCATTGTTTGATGTGAAAGATCTCCAGGAACATCTGCTACTGACACTACAATTGATGGGCACTGTGGTTGGGAATAAGTCATGGGCTATTTTGAAATCTAGTGTTAGGTCATTTGCTGTTGACTTTAGTGAAAGACACAACCTAGATAGATTAGCAGTGCAAACAACATGTGAAGTTAGAGTTGATCGGACTATCAAATTGGGAGATAAATGGAGAAATAGTTATAGTTAGGGCAGAGCTGGCCTCCTTGCTTATCAAGAAGTATCAAACTCTGGTAGTTAGGATTAGGTTAAAGATAATGTCTTTTGAGCTGACAAATATGGCCACTAAACTGCATGAACATTCAGATGCATCCAATCAAGTGTCACATTACTGGCTGGATGTACTGTGATTACAAATGTGGGCGTATGTGAAGCCTTTTGGGATTACTTTCAGGATTTGTCCATTAGGGAACCCAGTTTGAGCTAGTTCAGTTGGGTGTGAGGGTTCCATTACAGAGTCTCAGATCTAGAAATTACACCTGTTGCTGAAGAGGTTATTACTGTTAATTCTTCATTTATATATAATCCTTATATAATTTATATATTAAATTAATTTTATTATTAATATTTTACTTTTTTAATATTCTATATTAATTAATTCATATTGATATATTAATATTTTATTTTATTAATATTTAAAATTAAATATTATTAATATATTAAATTAATTTATATAATAAATTATATTCTTTATATAATTTTCCTCTCTCTATATATAATCATTCCTTTATATAACCTACTCAATTTTTATTCAGGTTTTACAACCAAAATATCTGGTAGAATAAAAGGGATGCTAACTTACATCATTTGAACTTGTTTTCTGCTTCTTTTTTTAAGCAATTCACTTCAAGCAAAGCATAAGTGCCACTAATACAAAAGGGTTTACAGAGAGTGTATGTAAAGGTATGGGGAGAGGCTGCGGAATGGTTAAAATGAAGAATGGATGAGGATAAAAAGAACAAGGATCAAGGAAACAGATGTTGATTGACAGTACATTTAAATTTTTGAAGATTATAGTTATCAGGGAAGCAAGTAAGAGGAAGAGAGTTCCACTGTTGGGAAGTGTGAGAGAAGAAGCTGTTGGAGTAGAAGAAGCAGTTATGTTTAATTGTTTTTTACAATGAAATGGTGGGGCAGGAATGGAAATTAGATGTCACTATATCATTAATAGTGATACAAGCAAAAGAAATAAGTGATATTGATTAAAGTAAAAACAAAAACATGTATAGAAGATGTGAGATTATAAATAATATGATGAAAATAGCATGTGTGTGCTGACATAAAATAAGAAGCTCCTGCAGAAATGGCTGTGAATTCAAATTTTTCAAGTAGCAACTTGTTGGTTTCAAATTTTGAATGAACAAAATATTTGATTACTCACCAGGGCGAAGAGAAACAAGTAAAAATGATACAAGAAGATGTTCTACTGCCATTTTCCTTCTTAATATTTGCTGAAGATAGAAAAAAAACGAGAATGGTAAGAAATTACAAAAGCTGGAAAAAAGAAAATAAAATTAGTTTGACAGAAAAATAAGAAACAAAAGAAAATCAACATTTTATGTTACAATATTTGAAACAATTGCTTGTCTAATCTGCTGTTGAACAGGCAATTCATCAACCTAACATAGATAGTGACAAATGATATGTGAAGAACCAATTTTAATTATATAACTTAACCTTTTTGAAATGCATGCCTTGTCTTCATTTTGTCCTCTGTGCATTGTTGCAAATAATATCTTCTGCTAAGTCTCTGAGGAATCATTATTTTACTATTCTTAGCCTACATATATGTGACATGGAAGTCACACTAGAATATTACAAGATGCCTTCCCAAAGCTAAAAAAAAAATCGTTAGAAACAAAGAAAAGTGTGTTGAACTGCTATATAATATGGATCCTTCTATATAGCAATGAATGCTAAACAATTTCTTCACAATCCTCAACGAAACTCTCTAGTTAATGAGATAATGCTGCTACTTTGATTTTTGCCAACTTTAAGTCAGGCTAAATTTAATTTGCCATTTTTCAATTGATACATTCCACTAAAAACCTTATACTGTACAGAATAAATTATTTAAAATGGACATTTGAAAACAATAAACTGAAATAAAAAGGTGTTCTTTGAAAAACAGGGCATACAAATTAATGATTTTTAAAAGATTATAAAATTAAAGCAAGAAATACATTGCTTATTAAGTATGTCTCCAGCTTGAAAAGGCTAAGATCTATGTAGCCTGACTAGCCACATTAATTTTATTTTGTTCTTTTTATTTTACTTGTTTACTTTTTTTACTTTTTTTCTTTTTTATTTCTTCTTTTTTTCTTCTTTATTATGAAAAATATCAACAAAATGTATTTCGGTCAATATTTTGAGGCATGGAGTTAAAACAATTGATCTTGGATCCAGCTGAAATCAAGAATGAAAACGACACACTACGAAAGATTTTTGCCGCTTTGAAATAGATATACTTGAATGTCCGAAAATCCTGCCCTGAAGTCATCACTGATATATATATATATATATATATATATATATATATATATATATATATATATATATATATATATATATTTAAACAGATTTCTAGTACTGCTAAGACTAATCAGACATTTGAGGAATAAAAAATATGGGATCATATTAAGATACAACAATATCCACGTTTAAAACATAAAATGTAAGGTACCTTTTGACCGACACGTTTTCAAACACAATCGTCGGTAATCTAAAACGGAGTACTAACAAGAAAAAACTTTTTATTAATACCGTAATAAAACAGGATTTTTTTCCCCTTACCATCCTGTTTTATTACGGTATTAATAAAAAAAGTTTTTTTCTTGTTGGTACTCCGTTTTAGATTACCGACGATTGTGTTTGAAAATGTGTCAGTCCTTACCTTTACATTTTATGTTTAAATGCGGATATTGTTGTATCTTATGTTTAATATGATCCCATATTTTTATTCCTCAAATATATATATATATATATATATATATATATATATATATATATAATGCATGTATAAATTTGGTTTGATTGTTGTAAATGACATCTACAAATTACTTTATATTGGTCTCAGCAGATTAAGAAACACTGGAGTTTGCTAAATTCGCAATTCTAATAATATGTAATTCTTGATAATGACATGTAATAACATATTCGGATAGATACAATAATTCGTATTTGGATAGATACAATAAATGAACTTAAAGGTCAATTAAAGGAACAATAAAGTGAACACGGACATAAAACAACTTCGACAGAAATGATAAAAACTAAATAAAAGTTGTATAGATGACTACATTCCTTAGTTCCATCAGTTTTCAAGGCTAAGGCCCATCATGCCATGCACACCCTCATTTCCTTTGTATTCCACAAACCACTGCATTGTGGAACCGACTCCTGAGAGGATTCTCCCCTGATAGCTCCAAGCTTAACCTGTTCGAGTCAAGGGTAAACCATTATCTTTCCAACATATCCATAGAAACTATATCTCTTACTCTGTAACCCTCTATCTTAAGTGGCTCCGGGGCCTTGTTTAGGGTGAACATTATTGTAAAAAAAAAAAAAATAATAACAGAAAACCGACCTCCACTTTATATCTAATAGAATCTAAATTCTAGTTTACTCATACTGTCAAAAATAATTTTATTAAAACCTTCTTATTTCATTCATATTTACATATATTTTTCCAATGATTATTTTAGTATAGTCTTTCATGCCTTCATAAATATTGACATCACATAAACAATGCCTGTTGGTGTTGCTGGTCCAAGGAAGATAACCATAGTATAGCAAAAAGTTATAGACATACAGACAAAAAATAGAATGTAGCAAGTATATGCATTGCTAACCTCTTTCTACTCTATCACTACTTTGATGGTAAATAGCCAGATAAGTCACATTCCTTAGTCCCACCAGTTCAGACCTTCACATCTTGGACCCACCATGATGCACATGACAACTCATCCTCATTGCCTTCTCATTTGATTGGTAAGTAGGAAATTTTGCTAAAATAGCTTCTTTCCCCAGAACTTTATTTTAATCAGTTCACCCCAAGCAAGGCAATAATGCCACTAAGATGCAAGGGGGCTGCTGGATGTGAAAGAGAAGGAAAGATTTTAGAAGGAACTAGAAACCTGATAATATTATAAATTTCAGTGTTTAGGCGGAGATGTTAGAATTATAGAGTTAAGTAGAATTTACAAGGAACTGGAAACTCAATCCTAAATTAAAAACAAGAGATAAACCTCTACTCCTATTCAAAAAACTGGGGAGGTGTGTAAACTGAATGATAGGTGAACCTATCTACTCCTATTGGACTGCTACTTTGTAGAACAGACTCGAGAAGATATTTACCAATCATTACAATCTTAAACTATTCAAGTCTAGGGTCATCTGTTATCTATCCTACATATCCTCATACCTTGTACCCCTCTTGCTACTCTAGTGATATTTCCATGGCAAATGTTCAGACAAGCTACATCTCTTAGTTCCACCAATCCAGACATTTACTGTTAGGAGCCACCATGCCATGTACACATAGCTGACTAATCCTCATTCCCTTTGTATTCCATTGGTAAGAAGGAAGTTCTCCAGAACTGTTACATTGTTGAACAGACTCCCGAAAAGATGCCTCCATGATCACTACAATCACAACCTCTTCACTTTTAGAATCAACCATTATCTATCCTACATATCCTCATAATATGCACTTCTTAATCCCTCCTTATACACCCTTACAATAACCACATTTAGTAATCCTCTACTTTGAGTGGCTCTTGGTTCTTGTATTAGCTGAGCAATAGTTTAAATAACAAGTAGATAAGTTTTGTTGGTATACACACACTGCACCGTTTCGGTTCACTTCTACGATACAAAATGAAAACTTAGAAATATTTAGGTAATATTGTTTTATAGATCAATAAATATATTTCGATGACACATCTGATATTGTAAAATATTTGGTTTACGTGATTGCACGGTTCAAAAAAGAAATTGCTTCCTTGATGTCGTCAAGGAAGTAGTAAAGTTCAAATATACTTTTCGAGAGGTTCACTTTCAAAAGAGTAATATCTTTTTCTTACAGACAAGAAAGCTACATGAAAAGGTTTCTGGACACTTATTTTATACATAAACAAAATAAAAAAAAATACTCAGTCAGGAATTACTTTCATGCGCTTATATAAATATTTTAAATATAGTATATATTGGCACCAATCCTTCATCTATTAAATCAAACAGATAATGTCTACTGTATAAGAATTTCTGTCTGAATTTCTCATAGGCGGAGTTATTATTTATTACACTATTTATTATCTAGCCTTCCTCAGGTGTACGCCGATCCGGGTAACCTACAGGGGATTCTGAATTGAACACTTTATTTAATCAATGGGAGTAGACTGTTCTCGTTCCACTGATCATGTGTAGGGATATCTCGTCTAGTTCTTATTTTTAGTTCTGCGCAGAAAAAAAACAAAGGCTACAGAGTGTAAGAAAATATAAGAAAAAAACGAGAAAATAAAAGGAGAGAGAACAATAAAAGAACAGAAATTACGAAGACAAAAATAACGATTGATCTTATTTGTCTATATTTCTATTAAGATTATTTACATAATTTACATTATTCGGATTGTTATCCTGATCTTCATTGCTATCTTCACAACGTTTCGGTCGTTGTACGCTCCAACCTTCTTCAGGTGATTAGAATTTCTAACCGAACCCTTTATTTCGTCCATATTCTTGGAGAGTTAAAGGGAAATAGCTGAAATATCCAGAAGAGGCATGACACGTGGAACTAGAACAATCTACTCCGATGGACGAAATAAAGGGTTCGGGTCGAAATTCCAATCACCTAAAGAAGGCCGGAGTGTACAACATCCGAAACGTTGTGAATATGGCAATGAAGATGAAGAAAACAATCCGAATAACATAAATAATGTAATAATGATTGATCATAATATTGATATTAAATTTAATCTATTAGTTTGGAATTAAAACTAAAATAAATGCTTCAAAGAAGAATTTTGATTTTTAAAATGCATTTTAAACCATGGAAAACGCTTTTTTGTGGGCGGTGGGGGAGGTACCTATATGAATTTATTGTAAGTAAACACATTATTTCTGTTCAATTTCACATTGAGTTAGAGTCCTTCTTTCTTGAGCGCCAAAAGAAATTAATAATTTAAAAATTTTTTCTTTATGAAAAACTGCCATCGAACGTCTCTTCTTATTTCTGTCAGATTTTCGACAATACAACACTACCAGTATTATTGAATTCATTTTAAGTAAGAAGCAAAGTAAAAAGCTGTTTTTATTTGGGCAAAATCTCTATGCAACTTTTTGTATTAAAACGCTGAAATTCTCTGAAGTACTGATCATGCATTATTCTACTTGAAGCTTTAGAAAAAAATTACATGAATTTTTGGAAGATATTTAGAATCGACATGATTTTACGATGTCCAAAAAAAAAATCATTGATATTTTCGGTGTTCACACAAAGTAAACAAGAAACGTAAATATATATTTAAACGTAAATATATCTGTTTCTGCTTATCATATAGAAATAAGATCGATATTAGATTTTTTCCATTCTTTCTACTTTCTATTAGCAGAAAAACACAGATCGGCAGTTGGTGCAATAAACCATCGGCAAAAGTTCTCCTGTGCTGAGTGATCAGAGGACGAAAGACCCTGAACGCATTGCAAATGATACGGATACAGGAGCAGAAACTGCTCTTTAAGTACCCTCCAAGTGGTACTATGAGATGTACGACATGCTAGGGCCACTTGACGTGTGCTGATTCCAGGATCGTCTCCGACAGCCCGTAGAATCTGTTCTTCGTGGTCAGGCGTACGTCTTACTCTTACTTGATACATAATTTTTGATGTCACGGATGTTGTCTCAGTAAACAGAAACAAAGGTCGGATGACTCGGCTGCCTTCGGGCTGGAAACGCAATCTAATGCAGCCCTCCATTACCATTCGGGAGGCCGTATGTAAAAAAAAAAAAAATCATATCTGTCTGTTCATGTTTTGAATATCCTGCCATTGTTAAACGGAACACTTCCCAGTTAATTCACTATTACACACGTTAAACGATGAAGACAGACTAGCCACAAATGTACACGAATGACAAATGTAAGCTAGTCTACAATATTGTATTGCGCCATCTACTTTAAACATTCTTTAAACTTAATAACTCAAAAATGAATAGTGTGCGGATATATGTTTATATGGATTTTTATCTTTGTTTTTGGTATGAGGAACTAACACACACACACACACACACACACATATATATATATATATATATATATATGTGTGTGTGTGTGTGTGTGTGTGTGTGTATGTATATATACATAACTTTTAGGGAAATCGATTAAATCCGACATATTTTTAAGTAGAGGTTCAAAAGCAATATTCGGGTTTTGTTTGATCAGGAAGTCCTACGTGGGCGAGAGGTCAAGGCACGTCACATCTAATGACGGTTTCCCCTAGGGGACGCAGCTTCAAATCCTGCCGAAGGGTGAATATATTTCTAACGTGATTTCTCAAATATTCAGGCCGGCAGAGGTAAATAAATAAATATACTGTTTCATAATACAAACAGGGCATCTACACAAATATGAGTATCCATTAAAATACGATTTAAGAAATAAATTAAATATATATATATATATATATATATATATATATATATATATATATATATATTTACATATATACCCCACAGACTCACACACACACACACACATATATATATATATATATATATATATATATATATATATATATATATATATATATATATATATATATATATATATATATATATATATATATATATATATATACATATATATATATATATATATATACATATATATATATATATATATATATATATATATATATATATATATATATATATATATATATATATATATATATATATATATATATATATCTCCAGGTAAGATATGAACATTAAATGAAAAACAGTACACAATTGTGCAGCATTTTTTACATTTTTAATATCCTAAAATTAAATGTATATATATATATATATATATGTAACAGCCAAATACGCATAAGCACATGAAACTGAGAAAACAAAAAATTGGATAAGAGTGCGACTTCAAAAAGCCATCAAGTAGACACAAGTGAGAGAATCTAATGAATGACACAAGAAAAACGCGGCTAATCGACAAGTCTTCGTAGCAGTCAGTCTAAAAGAATTTATGTGCAACTCCGATTTGACTGACGACCCAATTACAGGTGAGCAATTGAAACCGTCTGCGAGAATGCAGTGCGGTAGGTCGACGCTGGTAGCGATGGGGTGGGAGTTTGATATCTAGACAAGAGGAAAAGATATACTTGCTAGGGGTTCATTGCGACAGAAAATAACATCGAATTAGATAGACTATTGTTGAGAGAACAACAGAACAACGTTCGGTGGATTTTAAAAAATGTTCACCCCTGTTAGGTGCAAGTGAATTTGAAACTAAACGGGTTTGATTTGTGAAGAGACGCACATGGCAATGTATATATATATATATATATATATATATATATATATATATGTATTCGTGTATAAGTCGATGCTATGTATGCATCAGTGACAGAAGACATCGTTGAATTAGACAGAGAGAGTTGAAAGAATAACCTAATATGGATTTAAAAAATGTTCACCTCCGTCAAGTGCAAATGAAATCGAAACCGAATGGGTTTCATTTATGAAGATAGAGATGTACGCTGCAGAATATCGGATATATACTCATGTATAAGTCGATGCTATACATACATCAGCGTTTGATTGAGTTTTCCTTTTTTCTTTGCATTAAGTTCTTTTATGACAAGAGTGATCATGGTCTTCCACAACTTTCTGCAGCTCCCAGCAATACTTGATCCTTTGCCTTTTGCTTACTTAATTATCCACCGATTTGCTCAAACCTGTCAAGCTGTTTTCCTCTGCGTATCCTGGCTTCAATATATCCTGTGAGTGTCAAATTCTCCGAGCTTTCTTTTCTCATAATCTAAAATTTGTAATTTTATTTACTTTTTTTTAGATGAGTATGATTTAATATATTCGCACTATAGTTCACATCTTTATGATCGAAGCAGCATTTTGGGCAAATATTTTCTGGCTATATTTCACTGATTGCACGTACCCTGAACCCACCCCTAAGTAAATGGATCAATTACCGCAAATTACTGTGTACACGTCAATCTCAAGGATTTAGCCCAAAATTCTGAGTTAGGCATATACCTACCGTATAGGCCTACCCACAAACATACGGTAGTAGGCCTACCGGTAAATGTATCTAACCTACAGTATACGATAACATGTGCCAAAATTACATAATGTCACACCACTTACCTGTATACTGAGACACTAACCGTAATATCTTTCTATATGCGTTGTATAGCAAACAACCTACAACATACTCCGGTAGGTACCGTATATTGTATCGGTATAATTTAGCGAACATTTAAAATTTGTCAGGTTAACTGATAAACACATTAAAGTCAGCATCAACTCCTATAAAATATTACCTCGTTTTCTGAACGACTGCTTGAGTTAAAAGAACAACCTACGCTGGTGGACAAAATAAAGGTTTCAGTTCAAAATTCCAATCACCAGAAGAAGGCCGGAGAGTACAACAGCCGAAACGTCGTGAATATGGCAACAAAGATGAGGACAACAGCCAGGACAATGTAAATAATTCAAGAATGTTATTTATACTTTGAATTTTGGGATTGCTTCTTTAAATCCACCTAATCCTTCTTGATATTTGGTAAAAGTCTGCCTATTTAGAGTCTCTAAGTCATAAGTATATAAGTTAGAGATCGAAATCTCTAGGTCGACAGGATGCGAGCTACCAATTGGAGATATGAAAATCAATTAAGTAAGAAAATGTCTGGTGTTTTAATAGAGGACGGAAAATGTGACATTGAAATTGGAAAGCGCATTAGAATAGCATAATATGCTTTTCAAAAGCCAAGCAATATATTAAGAAACAGGAAAATCGTATTAGAAACAAAGAAAACAGTACTGGACCGTTAAGTAATGTCATTCATCCTATACGGCAATGAATACAAGACAATATCTTCACAGATAAAGAAGAGTTGACACAGCCGAAAGGGGATCCTACAGAAGGATGCTGAGAAGAGTATGAGTGGAATATATGAGCAATGATGAAGTTTTAAGGAAAATGGAAACAAAAATGAAAGCTAATACTTAGAATCCTAAATCTGGGGCACATAATGAGGAAAGAGGGCTTGGAGAATTTGACACCTTCAGTAGATATCGAACGCACGACGGACTAAAAGAAACAGCGAATAACCTATTTAACAAGTTTGTGCAAATGGAGGCCAGCACAAGAAGATGGTGAATAGCTAACCCTTACTAAAAGCTAAAAAGGATAGGGAGTTGTGGTGAGGCATTATGGCTCATGTCACATAGAAGAAGATAATGTTGACAGGGGTGTTGTTGTTGTTCGGATCGGCTGCACGGATTGTGTGCAAAGTAATAAAAAATCAGTTAATGCATAAAAAAATTTTCCCTGAATATTATTGGGAAATTTTGCATCAATGTTCCAGTGTTGTTAAAATGTGTGTAATAATGAAACCGAAATTTGGTGCCAGCGGAACCAATACACTATACCATCAAAGGATTTAATGTTTTTTTGTTTTCAGATGTCACCCCGAAAATCAAAACACCACATCCAATAAAATCACGTTGCTATAACGTTTCAAGAACGTTACATATAGATTCCAAAAACATTTTTGCAAACTGCCCACAACCTGCCCGCAACCTTGTAACGTTACAAATACGTTGCTTTGTGACGTTACATAAACAGAAAATAACAAATAAATTTCAGAAAGTGTTTCAGTTCCGGTCGGGTTCGTTTTTATTCACCTACGCATAAATACCTTTGCGAAAGATATTAATCTACCTCTTCTCTCTCCAACTATGGGTTAATTAGTTGAACTTGCATCAGTAAATCATTATTATCACCAACAAATTCATGCGATCTAAAAAAAAATACTTTCTGGCTTTAAATAACCTAAAAAAGGCTGATCGTCCGTAAAAAAAAACAGATCATTCAAATGAAAATAATTCTGATGTTATGCGTGATATTTTCGCGCATCATTTCGCAAAGCTATCATATCGTTTTGACAACTTTGGAGATGAGCGGTCAGTTTAGAGTCAGGAAAATTGATTGTAACGTTACAATGACGTCGTCACAACGCTACATATCCCCCCAACCAGAATACAATGCGTCTGTAACGTTACAGGAACGTTCAGTGTAAGTTAGGTTAATGCTGTTTAACGATAAAAAAAATAACATATATTAGCACGTAACGCTACATCAATATTCGGGAAGGGAGATCAATTAATATTAATTAATTTCTTTCTGATATTTCCACGAAATTCAATTTAAATGTTTTTAACAATAAAAGTAACATTTTTTTGCAAGTAACGTCAAATCAATATCCTATCAATTTTTTAATTGATTCTCCTTCAAATGTCTCCGCGAAAATCAAGCATAATAATGTTTAACAATAAAAGTAACATTTTTTTTGCGAGTAACGTCAAATCAATATCCTATCAATTTTTTTAATTGATTCTCCTTCAAATGTCTCCGCGAAAATCAAGCATAATAATGTTTAACAGTAAAAGTAACATTTTTTGCAGGCTATGCCAAATCAGTGTTTTATCAAAACTACGCGAAATCAATAATTCTATGAAAAAGATCAATTGATTTCTCTTCACATATCTCTGTGAAAATCAACCTAAACGCTGTTTAACAATAAAAGTAACCATTTTTTTGCAAGCAAGACAAAATCAATATTCTATCAAAAAATGTTAATTGATTTTCTTTCAGAGGTCTCCACAAAAATCAATCTAAATGCAGATTAACAATAAAAGTAGCTTTTTTTACAAGCCGCGTAAAATCAATATCCTATCAAAAATATTAATTGATTTCCCTTCAGATATCTCAAAGAAAATCAGACCTAAATGCTCTTTAACAATAAAATAATAAAATCTTTATTTTGCAAGTAACACGAAATCAATATGAAATCAATATTTTTAATTGATTTAATATCGTACGAAAACCTGCTTAAATTGCATTTAAGAAATTAAAAAAAAAATGCTTTTGCAAATCGATATTCTATAAAAACTGTTAAAATTTATATCCTATCAGAATCCTTCACAAAAATTTACACAAATTTGTTTAATAATAAAAGTGACTTTCTTTTTCAAATCAACATTCTACAAGAATTCTAAAATTACCCGGTAGAAACTTTTACAAATAAAATGTCTATAGATGTAACCGTAAGTTTTATGCTAGCAGTTTCTTCTATTGCACTTTTCGCTTCCGGATTCTTGCTTGTCAGTCAAATTTGATCTTCAAAAATTTAAATGTAATGTCAATCGTTTTGTTCTTTCTTCTTAATTCTTGTTCTGTTATTGTCCTCTCATTAATCGTAGTTTTTCTTATATTCTCTCACACCCTTACGTCTTAGTGGCTTATTGCCTTGTTTGAGGTGAAATGATTAAACTAAAATAAACACTTTGTAAATATTAATTCATAACTATTTAAACTACTTACATCGTTCGGATTGTCGTCCTCATCTTTATTGCTATATTCATAACGTTTCGGCCGTTGTACGTTCGGACCTTCTTCAGGTAATATACGTTAAAATTTCGAATTGAACCCCTTATTTAGGTCCACGGGGTAGATTCCCTACATGCAAGCCGCCAATCTGCCGCTGGGTGGCATGACTCTAGCGTTTGTTGCTGGCGGCTGGCTTTCGGGCTGCCGGCATGTTCGTCTCCGCAATGTTATGACTGGCAGACCGTTAGACGCCCAGCAGTGGTCTGTCGTTGGCTGCCACTAAGAGGACCGCTGGCATTGCCATTGGCGGCTTGCCAGCGGGCCACTAGTGGCTTGTCCACGTGCCATCCCTTTTTATGGAATATCTCAGTATCGGTTTAAAAAGGCATGGCACGTGGAATTAGAACAATCTACCCCCGCGGAACTAAATAAAGAGTTTGGTTCGAAATTCCAACATATATCACCTCAAGAAGGTCGGAGCGTACAACGACCGGAACATCGTGAATATAACAATAAAGGTGAGGGCAACAACCCGAACGATGTAACTAGTGTAAATAGTTAGAATACATCATCTCAGAAATATAGACAGATATTAATTGACATTTAACCCTTTCATTGCGTAATTAAATTTCATGATCATTCCCGTGGTGATGTTAATTACACACACACACACACACACACACAAATCGCATGAGTATTAAAAATTGTGGATGTAAGTGATAATTTAGCGAATGAAGGCTATGTGCCTTAGCAGTCTTCTCCG
>CAHIKZ030000968.1:1247500-1327500 GCA_903632075.3 Acanthosepion pharaonis
ACATAGAAAAATACGATAACAGTGATCTCCTTGAAAATCCGAAATCTCTCTTTAGTTTTATTTCCATGTTGTTTAAGACGTTCCTATATAATCAAACATGAGGCATTGTAATTTATTTGTTAACCATTTTCAGGCTGACCGACCGGATTAGACCGGCTTAACACGATATAGATATGGATATTGTGTAGCATTCGGTGTCCTTGTAAACGACCACAACGACTAGTGAATACAAATACCTCTAACATATAGCCAGAGAATAATCCTACCAAAGTATATAAAAGTGTATAGGTGGCTAATTTGTATAGACAGCTCATAAACTGACTTTCAACTGTCAATTAAATGAAGTGCCTAGTTTTTGAGAGGCACGGTGGAGTAATTGGTAAATAGTAGGATTGACCGGTTTCTATAGCCTTGGATAGCGGCTCGGATTGTGGAATCGGAGAGCCGAGTTCAAATTTCAGTCGAATCCATCACATTCACTTACGTGCTAATACTCTTGAGAAGAGTATGAATCCTCTTCTTCTCCCCCGAGCTATTGGTAAATAGCAGGATAGACCGGGTTCTATAGCCTTGGATGGCAACTAGTCTACCTCGTCGGTTATGTATCGAAAGATATATGATCACCTGTGTATTACGCATGGCACAATTCTGAGACTTTGAGAGTGGAGCATAGAAAGTTCACAATGAACCTTTTTAAACACTTGCTGGCATATACGAAGTCATTAAACATGGATTACACGGTACAAATACGACTGTTTGCTTATTGCTGGAAGAGGTCGATTAATTTAACGATATATCAAACTTTTTGGTTATTTAATGTCGACTACTTATGTAAGACTTATATCTTATAAAACAAAAGTACCAATAAATTGATAGATAGGTAGATCATAAAGATTTATGTGAAAAAAAAATGCAAACCTATGTCTACTACCTAAAAGCGAAGACTTTATTAACTAATGAGTTGTTTGATTTTAAGCCTGTCTTTGTCAACGTTGTGTCTAGATCATGGTAATAAAAATCGAATGTTCTGAAAAAAAAAAGGACTGAGCAGGAAAATTCTTCGTTTTGATTATTTTCCACTTATTAGAAAACCGGAATTCGAAACGCGCGATAATTTGAAAAACCCGACGACTTAAATATAAACAAGATGGCCTGTTCCTGAAAATCACTATTCCTTCACGCCTGGACACAAATATGGAGACATGCAATATCAATTAACATTTTCAGCTGAGAGCAAGAAGAAGATTCCGAAACGTCACGTGGCCAACAAATACTGCAACAACAAAAGCAAAGCTAAAAATCGACAATTTTTTTTTCCGAATCTGCCTTTAAGCAGATGCAAAATTATTCCTTCACTCCCACGTGATTCATCATTACTACTATGATTGAACACTTGACTCCTGACAGGTCGGAACATCAACAAGAGCGTGTGAACTTTCCTTGTGTCCCTTTACGTAGGAGATTCTTTTGAACATTATGGCAGTGAATGCTGGACAATCTCCTCAGTTATGAAGAAGAGACTTGAAGTAACAGAAATGTGATTCTACAGAAGGATGCTGAGAATACCAGGGACCGAACATGTGAGCAACGACGAAGTTTTAGAGAAAATGGAAACATAAAGGAAACTTATACTTAACACCAGGAAGAGACAGTTGAAATTTCTCGGGCACATAGTGAGGAACGAGGGCTTGGAAAATTTGTTACTCACAGGGCACATTGAGGGCAAGAGGAACAAAGGAAAACAGCACATAACATATTTGACGATCTTGAGAAAATGTATGGCGGAACAGGGTTTAGAAATAACGAAAAGAGACAATTTATTTAGAACTGCAAGGAACAAGAAATTGTAGACAGCCATGATCGCCTGCGTCCTGAAGAATCAAGGTCCATAAAGAGAGATGTCATTAATCTACGCGAATTAACCTATATAAACATCATTTTGAAAGTTTAAATCATATTACTTGCTCTTTTCTAAAAAAAGAATTACTTATCCTCTTCTATATGCCGGGTTCTTTCAAGACGTTGGCTATCATGACTTTCAACAATTTCCTGTCCTTTGTAGATATTAATAAATGTCTTTTTGTTATCTCTCCTAAAACTTGCTCCACCATCCATTTAGTCACGATCGCTAGATAGATTATAACTTATTTTCCTCTGTTTCTCTTGCCTTCAATCTGTCCAGTGAATATCAAATTTTTCGATCCCTCTTTCCTCATTAAGTAGCTAGAAATTTCAATTATCTTTTTTGTTTCCATTTTCTTTAAAACTTCATCATTGCTCATATATTTAGTCAATAGTATTCTCAGCAGTCTTCTGTAGAACCTGCTACTTCAAGACTCTTCATCTGTGTGGAGATTGTCCTGCATTCACTGGCATATAGGAGGACTCATATTGCATAATAATTCAGTACTCTTTTCTTTGTTTCTAACGAAATGTTCTTGTTTCTTACGCACCCCAGTACGAATTGCCCGGCCTAGGGATTGAAGTCACAATTACTATGCAACCAAATCCACGAACCAACGCCTTAATGCTCTAGGCTATTAAAGCATTTGCTCGTGAACCGTACTAAAAAGAACAAGACGAAATATCCGTAGACCTTGACAGCAAAACAACACTCACTTCCCTGTAGATTAAAGATAGGATTCAGTTCGAAATTCCCTGATCGACAGACACCTAAAGAATGCTGGAGGGCACAACGAGTGAAACGTTGTGATAACAACAAAGGTGACAACATTAGTTCGAATGTAAATAATGATAATTCCTCATCACAGAAATCCTAAAAAAAAACAAAAAAACTCAGGTGTCAGTCAGTTATGTGTCATGCGTGATACACGCTTAGGCGATCATGTATCTTTCGATAAATGACAGACGAGGCAGATTTTTTTTCTCGCAGTAGGTTGCCATTTCTTTCTGCGGTAGACCAGCTACCATCCAAGGCTATAGAACCTTGTCTGTCCTGCTATTTACCCATAGCTCTAGAAGAGTATTCAGAAATGAGTTCAGCAGATACAACAAAATAGAAAGGGGTGTAAGACAAGGTGTCTTCTCACCGGAATTTTTCAACCTCTACAACGAGGCACGGTAGAGTAATAGATAGCGGCTCGGATTGAGGAATCAGAGAGTCGAGTTTGAATTCCAGTCGAATCCATTACATTCACTTATGTGCTAATACCCTTGCGAAAAGTATGAATCCTCTTCTTCTTCCCCCAGCCAAGAGTAAATAGCAGGACAGACTGGGTTCTATAGCTTTGGATGGCAACTGGTCTACTGCAGAAAAAATCTGCCGCATCAGACATGTATCAAAAGATACATGTTCGCCTAGGCGTATATCACATAACTGACTAACTCAGGTGTACTTTATTCTAAATATTTCTAACAACACTCATATGTACTTGATTGTAAAGATTTCTGACAGGATGCATATATGCACCTTACACTAAATATTTGTAATATGATTCATATTTTATGGCAAATATTTCTGACTTGGCTTATTTAGGTAGATTATTCTAAGTATTTATAACGGTTAGCTGGTCCAAGGCAATGGAGATTAAATATTTAAATCAGTAACTGAGATACAGGCTTTCATCTCAACTCGAAACCCGGGCGTTTCCTTGTGAAAGTAGCGCTTCTAACAAGCACTCAAATTGTACGACTGTCGAAACGTTTGACACAGTGACATTCACGTTTAGACAATTTTACCATAACGTCCGTTCAAAATGTCAATTAAGTTTGTTAATTTCTTTATTGCCAAATTATAGCACATGGTAATTACAAAGGAAGATTATTCGCTTTTACTGATGTAAATAGTTTTTAGCTTTATTTTGGCAAAGTTTAACTTAGAACTAGGCAAAAAAAAAAAAAAAAATAAATAAAATAAAATAAAAAAAATCACCGCTGTTACTGTACACTCCCTCAGAAATTTATTGTTTTAAAAACCTATTTTTAGAATTTCAATAATTACATTATCGCAATCGACTTGACGGAGCGTGGAAGATATTCTGCTAGGAAACTCCTGGAAGTTGATAAAGACAGTTGCTGAAGAAGTAAACTTGTTTGCTGCTCTTGAAAAGGACCCCCCAATCAGTGGTTAGCTGGAGCAAGAAATGGCTTGTAAATTATAACACTCCCAAAACAAAACTGCTATCACTTAACCACCATAGAGAAACCTCTGCCTGTCATCAGCATGGCTGAGGCTAGATTCCTGGAGAGCAACACAATAGGCATTCTTGGCTTAACGTTTTCAACTCGACTTGAAGTTGGCCGACGACATCGAATCAGTAGCTGCATCTACTGCAAGAAAAGTTGGGTCATTGTGTTGTGCAAGAAAGTTTTTCACGTCTTAATCCATCTTGCACATTTACAAATCTACCATTCGCCCTTTCATTGAATACTGGTACCATATCTATTCTGGTTCTCCAGCAGCGCATCTCGAGATTCTTGACAAAATCCAAAGAAGTCTCGGTAATGTAATCGATCCTGACTTTGCAACTCCACTTCAGTCACTTTCTCACTAACGTGATGTTGCTTCTCTCTATCTTTTCTACAAATATATTTATGACAACTGCTCTGATGAGATTTTTCTCCTGGTGCACCGACTACATGAATTTAAACGTGCTACTAGACTGGCAACTAGGTCTCACCGTTTTAGTATTTAACTAGCTAGATGTAACCGCTTTTTCTTGCACTTACCACGTGGAAATCGCTTCCGATTTCTTACTTTCCTGATAACTGCAATCTTCAAAGATTCAAATACAACGGCTTCTCGTTTTATTTCCCTCTCAATTGCCATATACTGTCTTCTTGAACCCTGTTCCTTTGTTTGTCCTTTTCCCAATCCTCCCATTCACAGGATTCTCATTTTACTTCCCTTCCACTCCCTGCAACCTCCTCCCCGTGTTCTAGTTGCTTTACACCCTTGCTTGAGGTGAAACGATTGAAAGAATACTGGCTCTTAAAGTTTAACAATTGTTTGATCTAAGGTTTTTATTTGATCAGCTGCAGATTAAAAGTCAGCTGCATCGAATTGCCTTTCAGTTGCGACGCGAAGGAGCAAATTAATGATCAGCTGTAAAACAAAACCTTAGCCTCGTGCTGTTGGTCAAGCAGACGGCGTTATGATTCACCTTAGAGCTGAGAAATTTCTTTGCGTGAGCGATCCGTCAGATCACTCAGAGGGAAAGGACGGAGGCATTGAATCAATAAAAGACGTCACTTGCGAGACAAGGAAGAACAAAGTGAGACGACAACGAGAATCAAAGTGACATGCGTAGATAAGAAGACGACATGATTGACAAAACGGCATCAATTTGTCGATCATCTTTTTGCATGATAAACAAAATAAATAAATATTAAGTCTCAAAAGTCCGAAACGCAACCGGCGGGAAGAGGAAAAATCCAAAATGGCTATTTCTGTCTGAATTTCTGGGATGAGAAGTTCTATTTACACTATATTTCCCTAATCTTTATTGTCGTTATCACAACGTTTTAGCTGTTGTGCCCTCCCACCTTGCTCTAGTGTATATCGATCTGGGTAACCTACAGGGAGTCCCGAATTGAATCCTTTATTTAATCTGCGGGAGTAGACTGTTCTCATTCTATTGCTCATGTCTAGGGATATCGCTCAGTTCTTATTTTTTATTTAGTGCTGTTCTGTTATTGCTCACCCGTTTCCACTGAGTATAAGTACACACTGTCACACCCAGGGATTGAACTAACAACCACTATGTCAACAAATTCACATATTAACACTTTTATCTACTAGGCCATTGTCCCGTAGTTACCCAGATGAGGAAGGCTGGAGGGAACAGCGACCGAAACGTTGTGATAACACCAACAAAGATGAGGACGATATTCCAAATATAAATGGTGCACATTATTTACATTATTCGGACTATTGTCCTCATCTTTGTCGCCATATTTATCACTCCGGCCTTCTTCTTCTACCCCGGTGAGCGAAATAAAAGGTTCAGTTCGATATTCCAACCACCTGAAGAAGACCGGTGCGTACAACGGCCGAAACGTTGTGATAAATATGGCGACAAAGATGAGGACAATAGTCCGACTAATGTAAATAATGTACATAATACCTCATCTCAGAAATATAGACAGACTATAAATGGTGTAAATAAGAAAGACGGCCAGTTCTGGTAATGGAAGAAAAGGAATGGATAAAGGTGAAGTGTGCGTTAGGTAGTATGTTAGTTTGTAGGCAGTTACCGTTTAGTGGTCATTCGTACTGTGTTATGCAGTTACAGGCTGATGTTTGAGGTACACTGGAGATTTTTCTCTTGTATACTTTTAAGGATTTCTAGCATATTTTCAATCGGTGCAGCTATAGGTAGGTTTAAACGTTTTTTTCTTTTGAATATTTTAGAAGTCTACATGATTTTGATTTGGCGACGAGTTTAACGAATATCCGGACAGTGAAAATTAAACTATATTGTCGATGTTTTATAATTTTTCAAAGCTTTTGTACCGCGAACAATGAAATGAAATTGTTTGAGAAAGTAACATATGCCAATCGTGTCTGATAGTCGAAAGCAGACAATAAAAAAATACTGGATCTTCTTAGATATACACTTTTTAAGAACCGTACAATGTATGAAGTTTGCTTGTTCTTTGGAGGGCATTTTCTTGTTGCAATGCAAATATTAGAGTCACTAAATGTTGGAAATTATAAATAAATATATTAAAAATGGATGAATATTATATTTAGTCACTTGAAAAAAAAATTGTTTTTGTTGTAGTATGATCAATTTTGTGTACAGATGGCTATATTCAAGTAGTTTAGAAAGGTGGATAGATAGTGACGGAGTCAGAGATCTTATATCTATCTATATACGAAGCATAAATCGAGTCGCTACTTAAGTTTCACACTCTTGTGATCTTCAGGCGACTAGAAAGTCGCGAGAGCGTGAAACTAAATTAGTGACTCGAGTTATGCCTCATTGAGGGTTGACGTTTTTTTTTTGCTCTGTCTGGATAGACTGGGTGTTGAGCACTTTTGTTTATTACCTAAGTAGGTGTTTGTCTTTTACTCTTTGCTTTGGAATTTTTTTCTTATTTCAGGTTTTTTGTTTTTTTTTTATTTTAGCTGTTTTGGCAAGTAACATTTTGGATTTTTGGATGTGAGTCTCTGTCTGTCTGTCTGTCTGTCTGTCTGTCTGTCTCTCTCTCTCTCTATATATATATATATTCAGTATTTATATATTACAGATTGTTGATATCTATACATCGCAGTTTTTATTCGCATCTAGCTATCACAATTTTTACTCATATCTATCTATCTATCTATCTATCTATCTATCTAACAGAGAGGAAGCTGAAAACTACTCAGACTGACCCTATCTGCCAAAAATCAACATTCTAATGCTTGGCCATTGAAATACTTACGTTTTTGTAAGACGCTCTGAAAGAGAAGCATACCCTTAAATCGAGCCAGTTTTCATTTAAAGCAAATCATAATTTTCCCACAAAGTCACGACCATTGGCTACGCATTTTCAAGTCGAAGTCAACTAACTGAATTGGCAGCTGAGTAGGTCCGCAAAAACGTGGCTGTTCACACATATCTCTTACGCCTTCACCCACCACCTAACTATGCTCACATGCAGTGGTTGGTCTCAGTAAGATGAATATTAATTGGCGAATTTCATTCTGCATGAACGAATTCAGTGATGAACTACTGCATTATACGCCCTTTCCTATCAGACGCAATTTTGCCAGACTACCACATAAATATCTGTAAAAAAAAAAAAGCAGATAAATTATAGGTTACTGTTGAGGAGGTTGAACCTCTTCGGTCATACTACCAGCATCAACCTCGTAATGATTGAACATAATAAAGAGCGACGCTCTTGTTATAGGCGATCATGTATCTTTCGATACATGACTAACGAGGCACATTTTTTCCCGCAGTACGTTGCCATTTCTTTCTGCAGTAGACCAGTTGCCATCCAAGGCTATAGAACCCGATCTTAGATAGCTGGTGGGGGGAGAAGAAAAGGATTCATACCTTTCCCAAGAGTATTAGCACGTAAGTGAATGTGATGGATTCGACTGGAATTCGAACTCGGCTCTTCGATTCCTCAATCTGGATCTGCTATCGTTGTATAAGTTGTGCCTCGTTGTATAAGTTGAAAAATTCCGGTGAGAAGACATTTTGTCTTATACCTCTTTCTATTTTTGTATATCTGCTGAACTCATTTTCTATCCGTATGCAGGCGTCTTGCTGCCAGCATAGGTTCTTGGTTATTCTAATATCTTTCCTAAATATGACAAGGTTGCTAAGCAGTTCCAACAGATCTTTGTGGTATTCTTTATTGAACGCTTTTGCATAATTTATAAAACACAGGGACACGTCCTTCTTCATTTGTGATTTATTTGTTTAACGGCATATCAACTCCTTATGGGTCATTTGTTGCCGAAGTTTAATTTTCTTGGAAGCTTTGAAGTAATAGAATATGATATATGCTATTCTACATTGCCAACTGAATACATGGTAGATGATACTCAGCTTTTGTGCATTTGTGTGGACATAATTACTAGAAGCGTGATATTGTTTATGTTGTAGTTTTGATGTTATAATTTGGTTTGGTTGGTTCATTTTGTTTAGCGGTATATCAACCTCTATGGGATATTTAATGCCGTAATCTAAATATTTATAACGTGATTGTATGCCTTTAACTGCAGATAAATAGTATTTTGACTACAAAGACGTATTGTTGGTATTTTTTATATAAAAATAAATTACTATAATTTATTATAAAAAATGTATTTTTATACTTTCATAGTGTTTAGGTGGTTCACAGTTTGTCCATAGCTGGGACCCTAACAGGTTCTACCACCCAAGTCAAGTTGGATCTGAGAATAACATCAATTAAGAAATGGTTTCACGCTCCTCAAAACCTCCCGAATAAAATCCTTGCTGCCGGATGTAGTCTATTGTCACACCCAGGACAATTCTGCATTTGTATTGATCTTTAAAAGTTTGGAACTAGATTGGTCTGTTCTACCCTTACACGCCATATTCACCTGACCTTGCAACAACCGGTCATTACCTGTTTCGATCGCAGTAAAAAGTTTAGATGGAGAAAACTTTCTTTAATGAAAAGTAAATCAAAAGCTGCAGGATATTACTCAAAACGTATGGATGAGTTGCCTGAAAAGTGACAACAAGTCATTGTAAGTAACGGTGAATATATATAATTGAATAAAATATAATTGTACTCCATTTTTTTAAAGAAAGAAGCAGATAAACAATAACGGAAATTATTTATGATCCCAACCCATATATATATATATATATATATATATATATATATATATATATATATATATATATATATTGCACGTTTTCATTATTGTCCTTGAACATGCTAATTCTGTTAGTGTAACTCTGTGTGTCTTACAAATACATATATATGTACTACACACACGCGTCAGCGCACGCGCGCACACACATATATAATGTATATAAATACTGTATATCTATATGTGTACATATATGTTTGTATTACGTTTCATTTTGTATGATTTTGTATGTATTTAAATGATTATATATTTAAATGATTATATACTAGTGAGTATTCGTGTGCCATATTCGCACGTGTGTGTGTGTGTATCGGTATGTAACTGTGTACGCATGTATATGTAGATGTGGAGGAAAACCGACCTGTGATATTTGAATAACGCTAAGAACAGTCGCATAATCTCCTTGGCACATCCCTCCCCCTCCGATCAGATCCCATCAAATCGATACAGATCGCCATCGATTTTTACCACCCCCGTTTTCTCTTCCTTTCTCATTTGATTCGTGTTGTTTCTCTTTCTTATTATGCTGTGCGGTTAAGCAGCCATAGAGCTCTTCCCAAATGTTTCCTGCGGTTGGGAGGGGGGGAGTAGAACGAAACAATGAAATAATAATAATAATAATAATAATAATAATAATAACAAAAATAATAATACTATTAATAAAAAGAAGAAGAAGAAATGAAAGAAGAAGAAGAAGAAGAAGAAGAAGAAGAAGAAGAAGAAGAAGAAGAAAGAAACAAAGAAAAAAAAAGAGTTGACGAAATAGACTAATAATTACATGAAAGAAAAGATGAAGGAGAAAACGAAATCGAAAAGAAAAACTAGCCGAAAAGCTAAAGAAAAAACAGCTCAGAGATGATGATGACGGTGATGCTAGTGGTGGTGAGGGGTGGCGATGATGATGATGATGATGATGATGATGATGATCAGAAGAAAAGGATGAAGAAGAAAAAGAAATCGTAAAGAAAAACGATGACAAAATATCAAAAACAAAGAGAAGACATAAAAGAAAAAAAAAACGAACAGAAAGTGGTGATGAAATAAATGAGCAAATATAATATGAAGTAGAAAAAGGCAACGAACAAAAAGAAAAAAAAAAATACCCAGAAAAAGAAAGAGATGAAAAAGCAACTGAAAAGGAATGATGATAGTGAAAGAAATAAGAAGTAGAAAAAAAATATCAAGAAGAAAAAAAAATAAGAATTCGAAAAGAAAGAGAAGAAAAAACAATCAAAAAGAAAACGATGATAAAAAGCACAACAATTATAAGTCAAAGGAAATGATGAAGATGGAAAAAATGAAAAAGAAATCCAAAAGAAAACAAAGGAGAAAAAGAAACGGAAGCGATAAAGAAGCTAAGTAATAATAAAGAAGAAAAAGAAGTTGAAAAGAAAAAGTGGATTAGAAAGAAATAATGAAAAAAATAAAACAAAATAATGCAAATAAGAAAAAAAAGTATTAGAAAGAAAATGGCGAAAAAGAAACCGACAGGAAAGATACAAGAAGATAAAGACGCTGTAACAACAGCGATTTTGGGAGAAAAACGAAGAGGAAAAAGAAGAAAAAGAAACAGAAAAAAAGAAAGAAAGAAAAAGGAACAGAAAAGGGAGAGATGATGTTGGAAAAAAGCGATAATGATAATAGAATAGGTAGAACAATAAACTGAGATGAAGAGAAGGAAGAGAAAGAAAAGAAGAAAAAAGCAAAGAAGAAAGACATAAAAGAAGAAGTACGAGAAAGTCAGCGTGACAGCATAAAAAGTAGTAGTAGTAGTAACAACAACAACAACAACAACAACAACAATAATAATAATAATAATAATAATAAAAAAATGGAGAAATTAATGACATTAAAGTGAAAGTGACCAAAAATTAGGCAGCAGTCCACCGGATGGTTTCGTCCTGCCTTCATTTACATAAATAGATCCAGACGTATGCGTTACGTAATATTTAAAGCAGTAGTATAAGGTTTGACAGTATAGCCGGGGTAAGCGGACTGAATGCGAGATCGTTTGACCATCGAACACTTGTTGAGACAATCTATCTTTGAAATTGCAAATCGTCTTGGGTTTTTTTTTTTTCAGGCAATATTAGCAAAGTTGTACCAAGAACACGTGAATACCGAACAGAACAGACATCAGCGGTAAATGAAAACTGAAGAGGCCTACAAGTAATGTCAGTATGGGATCGGTAGTAAGTGACAAAGATGGCAACCAAACAATGAAGAGTAACGTTGCCACAAATGGTAAACCCAATCCAACGCTTGCGCTCTTTAACCCATCAGACAATACAGTGTACAGAGTAGAACGCATTTCATGGTACAGCGTGTAATGCGTTTCATGGAGTTTTGTAGATGCTTAGTAAGAAACGTTATTGATAACCCAGTATTGATTTCTACGCCTGACTCGAGATAGAGAACATCGCTATTGGTAGTGATAGTGATATCTGTTTCCTTATAAGGAAACATTCGGCATTCATTGATCAAGGACCAGTATTGCTTTCGGTTGAAATTTATAAAATCTTTCTATTAAAACAAATTTTCATTAAAATAGGTTTCTCAAGCCCACTAACTGTTATTGCTCTTTTTAGTATGGAGGTTTCCTTCCGAACCTTTTGTTTGTCGTAGTGTGGTCAGCATCTTGATTATGCCAGTATTTTCTCTTCATGTTAAATTCGCTATCCATTTTAGTTGTTACTACTGTTGAAAGTCTTCAAGGGATATGGGTTCTGCTATTTGAGCCAGTTCTTTGGGATTCTGTAGCGTCACAAATAGTTTTCGCTAAGACCTACAAAGCTTCATTTGTTCGAAGTTATTTTTAATGACTGCTTTAAAAAATGAAAGTTTAGATATTTCTGAACGGGTTTGGAGCCAGGCATGACATCCATATGAAAGTCGAGCCGAGAAGGATACTTAAGCACATGGATCGAATCTTCAATATTTTGGCTTTGTACCAATTTGCGGTATTGGGCGAAATTATTTCTAAAGCATCATATTCTATGTCCAATGTCCTTATCTTCTATAGTAAATTTGTTATAACCTGATCCATACACCGATGTATTTGAATTGCTCAGTATTTACTTTTTCCATATAATGAATGTTTATGATAGATACAGGGCCGATGAATTCCGGATAATGATTTCTGTTTTGGGAGGGTTTATCTTGAGTCATATTTATTGGGAGACTTGAGAGAGGATGTCTTTTTTATGTTAAAGATTATTCTTATCCCTACAATGAATAACACCCCATGTTATTTGTACATTGGTCTGGAAGGGAAAGAAGGGACACTGTTTTCTCGTAGATTCGTTTTTGATGCTGTGTGAAATGCTTAAAAGATCGAGGATGTGATATGGAATGCTAAAATGATCTGGGTGTGGTATGGAATTTTTAAATAACCTCGAGCGTAACATAAAATGCTTAAATGATCTGGGAAGTGGAATGGAATGCATAAATGGTCTAGGAGTGGTATGGAATATTTAAATGATCTGAGATGTGGTATGAAATACTGAAATGATCTGGGGAGTGGCATGCAATTCTTAGATGATCTAGGAAGTGGTAGGAATGCTTAAATGATCTGGTGAGATGTATAGAATACTGAAATTATTCCGAGTGTGACATAAATGCTGAATAGCCCGGGAAAGTTTTAGGGAAAGCTTAAAGGATCTGGGGATTGGTAAGGGATGCTTAAATGACCTAGTCGTGGTATGGGATGCTTACATTATCTTGGATGCAGTTTGGAATACTAGAATGATTGGTGAAGTTGTATGGAATGCTTAAATGATCTGGAGAGTGGTATGTGATGCTTACATCATCCGAGGAGTGGTATTGAATGCTTAAATGATGATGGGGAGAGTTATAGAATACTTAAATAATCTGCGGTGTGATATAAAATACTAAAATATTCTGGTAAAATTGTATGGAATGTTTAAATAATCTAGGAAGTGGTATAGGATTCTTTAACGATCTAGGATTCAGCATGGAATGCTTGAATGATGTAGGAAGTGGTATGAGATGTTTAAATGATCTTGGAGCTTGGAATGCTGAAATGATCTGAGACGTGGTATGGAAGGATTAAATGATCTAGGAAGTGGTGTGAAATGCGTAAATGATCTGGGATGGTGTGGTATGCTTAGATGATCTGGGAGGTAAAATTGAATGATTAAATGATCTGGGGAGTGGTATGGGATACTTAAATTTTCTGGGGTGTGGCATAAAATGCTTAAGTTATCTAGGGATTGGTATGGAATGCTTAAATGATCTGGGTTATGGCATGGGATGATTAGATGATATGGGGAGTGGTTTGGAATGCATAAATGATCTGGGACGTGCTATGGAATGCTTAAATGTTTTGAGGTGTGGAAGGAAGTGCTTAAATGATCTGGGGAGTGGTATGGAATGCTTAAATGATTTGGGGTGTGACATAAAATACTTAAATTATCTGGGGCCTGGTACAGAATGTTTCCATGACTTGGGAAGTGGTATGGAAATCTTAAATGATCTGGGGAGTGTTATTAAATGCTCAAATGATCACGAGTGTGATATAAAATGCTAAAATGACCTGGAAAAGTGGTATGTAATGCTTAAATGTTCTGTGGAATGGTATGAAACTCTTAAATGATCTGGGAACTGGTATGGAATGCTTAAGTGATCTACAAAGTTGTATGGGATGCTTAAATGATCTATGAAGTGGTATGGGATGCTTAAATGAACTTGGATACTGTTTGGAATGCTTAGATGATTTGGGAAGTGTTATGGCATATTTAAATGGATGTGGTATAGAATTTAAATGGATGTGGTATGGAATACTTAAATTATTTGGGAAGTATTATGGAATGCTTATCTGATCTGGCGAGTGAAATACTTAAATGATCTGTGGTTGGCATGAAATGTCTAAATGATCTGGGAAGTGGTATACAATACTTAAATGATCTGGGGTGTGGCATGAAATGCTTAAATGATATGGGAAATAGTGTGGAATATTTAAATGATATCCGGAGTGGTATGGAATGCTTAAATTATCTGAGGTGTGACATAAAATTCTTAAATTATCTAGAAAGTAGTGTGGGATGCTTACATGATCTTCTATGGAATGTTTGAATGATCTGGAGAGATGTATAGAATGCTTAACTTATCTGGGGAGTGGCATGGAATGTTTAATGATCTGGGAAGTGGTATGGGGTGCTTAGATGATCTGGGGGTGTAGTTTTGAATGCTTCCGTAGTTAAGTGTCTCCTAGTTTGTAGTCATGTTTGCAGCTTTTTCTGGCAGACGGCCGATTTTGTATTTAGATGAGATCGCATGTTAATGGGTCCACTTTTTCGACAAACCGGTTTTTTGCTATTCAGTGGTAATGAGGGTATTCTTTTGGAATCCACAATAAACGCTGGTAAAGTGGAATCACATCTTTACAGAGTTGACAAACGTAGAAATTTGTTGCGGATCATTTGAACCCTTTTATGTATATACCAGTTGTAAAGTTTTGTTCCTGAAATTTAACCTATCCTCCTACCGTGCGCGTTATAGATACAACACCCAACAAAGCTAAACTTTAAAGTTACGGGCAGTCTTGGAACGTGCCTCGATAAATGCTAATTATTGAACTTCGCTAACCAATACTTCACACCGAGGCGCCACAAGCAGGTAACTAAATTTGTTGAATCATACTGTAATGACGCAACTCGCTAGTTTAGGAATGTGCACACTGTTACTGGGATATGTTATTATAACTTAGGTAATTTAGGATAACAAAAATCTAATTCAAGCTTTTGCTTAGGCATTGAGACATTACGTAGGGGAATGGTAAGGGTGAGAATAGTAGTTTCTATACAAGAATTATTCGGCGTTCATTGGCAGGACATTTAATGCAGTAGTTCCTAAACTTTTGGGGGCTTATTGCCTTCTTGCGTATCAAAACACAACTTTAACGGACCCAAAGAGTATAGAGACAACCCTAACGCAAGGCTGGATTTTCTTGATGCTAGTATTGCATGTTAAATGTGTATCTTTGTATTTTCCATAATAATTGTTATATAAATGGGATAAACTGTAAAGTGAAGGTAAAACAAACATCAAGTACAATGGGCGTGTGATGTATGCTATGGTTTAGATGAGGCAATGCCACCCTCTGGCGGCCCACTATTTTTATAACCACCACCTGGATCTCTCCACCGCCTACCTCCGTGGGCGGTACCGCCCACTTTGTGAATCACTGTTGCTGTCGGTTGAAAGTTACAAAATTTGTTTCTTAAAGGAAATTGAACTCAAGTCTACTATTATTTCTATTTCTCGTATTGATAATATTTTCTTTCGACCCCTTTTCTTTTTCGCTAGTGTTGAAATGATATTTTAGTCTTTACCACATACAAGGTCATTTAAACATTTTATATCGCATCCAAGATCATTTAAGCAATCAATACCACATCCCAAATAATTTAAGCATTCTATGCCACATCCCAGATCATTTAAGCATGTCATACAGCAATCTAAAATCTAAAATCAATTAAGCATTTCATACCACATCCCCGATCATTTAAGTATTCCATATGACATCGCATATCATTTAAGCATTCCATACCACATTCCAGATCATTTAAGCATTCCATACTACAGCCCAGATCATTTAAGCATTCTTTACCACAGCCCAGATCATTATGCATTCTATACGACATCTCAGATCATTTAAGCATTCCATTTATACATTTTTGAATGAGGTGGAAGATATGGGATGGCCTAATATTAAGCATTAATATTTATATATTATGAACATTTGTAATATGCAGGTAATGAGGATGTGTACTTCACCTGACAGTTCCTAGCTGTGAAGGTCTAAACTGGTCGAACTAAAGAATGTAGTTCACCTGAATATCTGCCATGAAAATAACGAAAGAGTAGCGATAGGTGAAAGAAACCTAATATATGACGGGATGTATTCGACTGTGTGTTAGTGGAGTCATTTATTAGAAGTGACTTTTTTTGTCTCCTTGCTTGAAGAAATTAAAAATATCAGACGCAGATAAAGAAATTCTCATCGTATGCAACGGAAATGAAAACTAAATATAAAAATATAAGAGGAATAAAAAAGTATATGAACACGCAGTGCGGCACTATTTTGCTTGGTTATAAGTCGTGTTGCTTTTGTTTCTTTCCTTAGTCGTTATTAACACTAACCTTGATTTTAATTCTTAGATCTTAACAAAACATGATAATAAAGGCCATGTGACCACTAAGCCTTTTTACTGATTGGCTGTCGTATTCAGTGTCCAGGACACTAAAATATCCTATTCAGAGCCTATATTTGGAAAAGCAGCTGATCTTGAAATGTTGACAGGTTGTCTTCACACTGCACTTATCAAATTGAATTCATATTTCTTTGGATTGCTTATGATTTACATCGCAAGGCTCAAGCCCGTTTAGTATTTTATTTTTGATGAAAGAGAAATCGAATACTGTCCAATATGGCTGGCACGTAACCGATGTTAAATATGACTGGCTTTAGGTTAAATTTTAAATGATGAAATTGTTGATTTATGCGATTAACCGCTATAAATTAATACAGAAAAATATTTATAAGTTTATAAATTATTACAATTAAAATTAAAAAAAAAAATGGAAACAATTCTTGTAAAAATTAATTATTCATCGAAAAAATGTTTTTAAGACAATAGTGTCCATAATATATCTTTACATAAAAGCAATTAAAAGCTTTTAAACAAATAATGTCTTAGGTTTATTGCATTTTTATTTTACGATTCAGAGCAGATTTTCGGTAAATGGGTGTCCTGTTTGACCAAAAATATTTCATGATTTAAATTCCCCTCGTACTTGTAACTAACTGATATAAATATTAAGTTACAAAAATGAATTTCTCGAAGTTTCATAAAATTAAATAAGTGTGTGTTTGTGTGTGTGTGTGTATGTGTCTGGGGTGGGTGCTTCAGGCGTGTAACATATGTAAAATATTTTTACCAAAATGTTCTAAAAAAGACACGTTTATAAAATAATTTCATTCATTTGTAAATAAGTCCTGAAAGTTTCATTAAAATCCAGCAATTATCAGATTTTTGCAAGAATTTCCAATCAGTGTGTTTTGCACCGTAAAAGCCGTTCAAATTCGCCAGACTAATTCCTAGATTACCATCGATCAATTTATCGGTATAAATTCTGTTCGCCTTGATGTAAGTGAAATTATATAATTTTAAGTATATGATGATGTGACATTATTATTATTTAATGGATATTATTTTATTTTATTTGATATGTGTGCGTGTGTGTAAAACATTGTGTGTGCGTGTATATATCGATTGTATTGCAGACACTTCTCTGGATTTTGTCAAGTATCTCGCGATGCACAGTAGGAGCACCAGACCAAATATGGCAACAGTATTGAATATACGGATGAATGGAAGATTTATGAATGTGCAAGAAGAATTCTGACGGGAAACATTAGTAACGTTTTTTGTTTTTACCCTGCCTTCTAGTCCCTTTTCTGACATCCATTTACACAATATCGTTATATAGGTTACTCTATGCTTTCCTATGTTCCCCTTAACTTGATTATATCCCGTGAGTATCAAATACTCCAAGTACTCTTTCCTCGTGATGTGCCCAATAAATCTGAAACGTCTCTTTCTGATTCAAAATATATTCTATTTTTCTTAAAACTTCCTCTTTACTCACATGTTCAGTCCATGAACTTTTCACCCTCCTATGGATCTGCATTTCTGTTGTTTCAAATCTCTTCTTCATCTGTGAGGAGATTTTCCAGCATACTCTGCCATAGAAGGGGACTGATATTACGTAACATTTCAGCACTTTTCTCTCGATTTCAAACAAAAATTTCCTGTTTCCTAATACTCTGCTTAGTTTTTGGTAGACGTCTTTCACTCGTCCAATGCGCGTTCAGATTTCACTGTCACATTTTTTGTCCTCTATTAAAAGATTTCCCAGTTAAATTTTAGTACCTGTCTATATCTCTGAGATGAGGTATTATGATTACTTACATTATTCGGGCTGTTATCCTCATCTTCATTGCCATATTCACAACGTTTCGGACGTTGTACGCTCCGGCCTTCTTCAGGTGAGTTCAATACCTGGCTATAGCAGTGGTGAAACAAAAACTTGAAGAGTTAAGTTAAAGAGAAATAACCGAGATATCCAGAAGGAGTATGGCACGTGGAACTAGAACAATCTGCCCTGGCGGACGAAATAAAGGTGTCCAGTCACTTGAAGAAGGCCGGCGCGTGCAACGGCTAAAACGATGTGAATATGGCAATGAAGACGAGGTTAACAGTCCGAATAATGTAAATAATGTACGTAAATTTAGTACTTGCTTGATTTTAACATCTGTATATATTTCCGAGATGGGGTATTGTAATTATTTACACTATTTACATTGTTCGGACTGTTGTCTTTATTTTTATTGTCATATTCACGACGTTTCGGCCATTGGAAGCTCCGGCCTTCTTCAGGTGATATAAGTTAGAATTTCGAACCGAACCGTTTATTTAGCTTACGGAGGTAGAATATTGTATGATCTTCAGCAATACGCCGCTGATGTCATGAAAACATAAAGACGATAAACTGGGGGGGAGTATTGAAGAGACCCGTTGTCACTTGATGTTCAGCAAAGCTGCATCTACTGCAAGGAAAGTTGAGTCACTGTCGTGTCAGAAATTCTTTCTCATCAGAATCCATCTACCATTCGTCCGTGCATTAAATACTGCTGTCATAACTGGTTTAGTGCTTCTGCTATTCATCTTGAAATTCATGACAAAACGCAAAGAATGATCTATAATATAATCTATCCTGACCTGGCATCTCGACTTCAGTCAATTTCTCACCGACGTGGCTTGGCTTCCTTCTGTATTTTCTACAAATATTTTCATGTCAACTGCTCTGACTTAGCTCCCCCCAACCCCCCTGGTGCCCCGACTATATGAGTTTAAGCGTGCTACTAGTTTGTCATTGTAGGTTTCGCCCGTTTACTGTTAAAATAGCCAAATGCAACCACCACTTTTACTCTATCAGTTTCTTTTCTCGCTCTTCTCGCCTGTGGAACTCATTTTCATTTACTTCCTTCCCTGATAACTACACTCTTCAAAAACTGAAATGCAACGTTAATCGCCATCTTCTGTCTTCTTGAATCCCGTTCATCTTTTCTCCTTTCCTCAATCCTCCCTATACTTAGTCTTTTCTTTCACTTTTATTCCATGTGTCTCCTTGCGTACCAGTGCCATTTCCGCCTTGCTTGGGATGAAATGATTAAAAAAAAAAAAAAAAAGGAAAAAAAGAAAAGAAATAAAAAGAAACACCAGATATCATCAAACCCTAAAGAGCATACTTTGGGTTTTGATGAAACTTAGAGTCCTTTTCTTATCCACAAAATTTGGTAGACATAAAAAAAAAATTCAAAACTGGGGCGTTGAGTAGACTCGTTGTCATTTTATGTTCAGCATAAAGCCGCTAGATGGCTTTTAAAACTCAAAGCGCATATTCTGGGGGTTAAATGAGACTCACGCCCTCCCTGTCTTCAGAAAAAGATAATGATAAAAACAAAAACGCCAGATGACATGAAAACTCAAAGAGCGTAAAACATAAATACATTCAATATTCTTTCTGAGTTCCATATTTTGGTAGACAAATCGAATAACGACAATATCTCAAATGTAATGTCAATCGACATCTCCAGTTGTCTTAATCTATCCACTACCCTCATCCTTCCTTCAATCACTCCTATCTGATCTTGCTATTTCCTGTAACCCCTTGCATCCTAGTGGCTTCCCGCCTTGCTTGGGGTGAAACGCTTAAAAAAAAAATTCCTTGGAGTTCCAACACTTTTCTCAGTATCGTTGATGTATTATTTATTTTTATTTTTCAAGGTGAATATATGTCAGTCCTTCCGAATCGCATTACTCCTCTTCCACACGTTGTCTTCTCAGTGAGCCAAGCACACGAGCGATCTGCGTGTTTATGTCAGTGTAAAACATGACCTGATTCTCAGCAATAAAATCGCTAGGAAATAAACGGGTTTTGGCGATTGATAAAAGCAACGTCGATTATTGATTTCAGAATAATTTAAATTGGTAGGGGCTGGAAATTATTGATAATTGTGTGTGTGGAGGGGATGGAAGTGTTAGTTTCTCGTTATTATTCCTCTGGCAAGTAGATGGATACAGGTACGTGTGGGCTGGTGGCTTAAAATCGGCTCTACAGGGGAGTCTCAATAATGAAAATATATTGAATCTCTATACCTTTGTTTCAAAGCTTTACCTAGTCAGAATGGAACACCAACTGCTTAATTTTCTAAGACAAATGAAGGAAAATAGACAAGAAAGATTGTGTCATTCCAACCTTCAAAGTACATGAGATTACATAACATAAATCTACGTTTTAAAATTAATAGCGTATAAAGCTAAATAAGGGTAGGAAGATTGTGTTGCTCCAGTTTTCCAGGTAGATGATATTACTTACGATTTCCATTAATATTGTACAAGGTTAAATAAGGGGAGAATGATTGTGTTGATCCAGTCTTCCAGGTAGATGATATTACTTAAGATTTGCATTATGGTTAAATAAAGAGAGGAAGAGTGTGTCGCATCAGTTCTATCTGCATATTTTAAACCTGCATTCAAAATTCTAGCTTTTATGTGGACATATACTTAACAGTGATAAACACGCAACAACCTCAGCTACAAAGCAAGCTAATTACTATTGAATTCTATCTCTCAGATGTCTGGAACCACAAAGAAACACGTGACATTGTATATGTAAGTCTTTACGTATGCTAAGTTAGATTAATGTGAGGGTGTGTAAGCGAGCTTTTCGGGAAAAGCAATGTTCGCAAATAGCAATAGTGTTTATCTAATTAAGATTGAATTCTAGTCAAGGTTGAATATGGAGGCAACAGCTTTTAACTGCTACACCTTGAGCAGATGAGGCATTTATAGGAGAGCATTTTGCCATTTTTTTTTCTGTCAACTGTCATGGTTTTTGTCCACATATCTAGCAATGAGGGAAGTGGATTCATGCCTTTCTTATGGTTAATAGTGCATCGTCAACATGATCAACTTCAATCTAAATTTGAACCCTGTTTGCTGATTTCATTTTTATACCTGATAACCATTACACTACCTAGTGTACAACTATGTCCCTCTTGGCATTTTAGAACCTTTGATATATTCTATAAACTTTAAATAGAATAATAGCAAAAGCAATAATACCACTACTACTAATAATAACACAGTGTAACCCGGATATAAGAGAAACTCGGATATAAGAGAGATTTTCTCTGGTCCCAAATTAGAGCCTGTGTTAATGTATATATATTAGACCAAACCCGGATATAAGAGACTTCTTCTCCGGTCCCGACAACTCTCTTATATCCGGGTTACACTGTAATAAAAGTAATAACAATACTACCACCACTAGTACTTTTACTTTTTAAAATTCCATGACCTATAATGGCTCTAAACCAGCGTTTCTCAACTTTTTTACCCTTGTCGAAGCCTTGAAATAATTTTCATGTCTCAGGGAATCTCTGCATAAATAATTATTGTATACCAATATTAATATCTATCAATTTATTTTTTTATCGTAGTTTCCGTGGTAAACATATATGCAGGGGCGTGTAGAAGAGGGAGCAGAGGGTGCAACGGCCCTGGGCATCCATATCGGGAAGGCATCCAATCAAAGAGTGAAATAAAAATTTAGTTTATATTTAATTTTAATAAAGTGTTTATTTCATGTTTCATATGTTTTTACATATTTAAAATGTCTTCCTTTCTCACGTTTCTCAGTACTCGCTCTACTTGAGTTTTAGGGGCATACAATCAAGAAATTGATCCCGAGCCTCACCAAACATCACCAAAACTCTGCACATCACATATATGTACACCATGTATGCGTCCTGTACTCGAGTGAGTCACTCATGTATATACACAAATCTGTCACGTACAGGTCCTATCCATTAACCAGTGAAGACGGTTTCACACTGACGCCATATAGACTTTGCTAAATACATTGTAATTTCAAATAATATAAGAGGTTGAAGCTTTTATTATAATAACCAAGGATTTTCCAAGAATATGCCGTACGTATATAGTAGAATTACGAATATAAAATGACTCAAAGATGCATTAGCCTATTTATTACTGTTTCTCGTAGAACCCCTAGCGACCTCATGTGAAACCCTAGGGTTCTGAGAAACATTCGTAGAGAAACATTGAACTAGACAGATTTCTTTTGATTTATTATCTGCAGTGGTGTGCAGAAGTGGTGCAGAAGGTGTAACGGCTCCGGATTTCCATATCGAGAGGGAATCTAATCAAAAGGTGAAATAAAATTTAGTTTTTGAAATTGTCTCTGTTAACTTCCATTGTACAAGCGCCCTACAGTCCCACAAGCTGGTGTGAATGTGGATCCGTGTTTTGATAAACGAGACTGGGGTAGGCACCCCCTGCTCGAGTCACAGGGGTAAACAATCAAGGAGTTGGCTCCGGGCATCACCAAACCTGTGGACGTCACAGATTATCTGTGAATTGTCGTGGGACTTATTTGGAAAAATATTGGAACGATTTACTGTTGCCTTCTCCACAGTTTGGAATTTAGACTTGTTTTCCTAGACAGGCAGTCACCCGAGGGCAGAGACTGTAGTCAACCCTATTACATAAATCCATAACTGGTGTAGGGTGTGAAGAGAGATGAATATATACTTTTCAAAAGTAAAAAAAAAATACTTAGTTCAGTCAGTCATAGACAATTCCAACACCGCCTTCAATATCCACATAAATGGTCAACTGATTGAACAGATAGACCATTTCCTTTACTTTGGTAACTTCCTTTCTTCTCTCATCTGTTACCCCTCCATATAGCTTTCATTTACTCTAACATTTGTCCCACACTCTCATACATACACTCGCACTAAAGTTTATTTTTTATTCCCGGAGTTGTTTTTTTTTTGTAGGTCTGATGAATTGGATCGTATTTACGATTCCAATAGAATAAATTATGACCATGGAATATTAGTGTTTAAGCCTTTTTTTATATATATATATATATATATATATATATATATATATATATATATATATATAATTTATTATAATTAGTGGGTTAGAAAAAAATTATACTGCCTTCCTTAGCCCTTTGAGTCCTGCGTTCCTGAACAATATTAATATCTGCAACTGTAGAAATAGACTACTGAATCTAAGCTGCACGCCTCTTACAGGAAGCTGTCTCCAAGAACCTTCTTGAACTCGGTTTGTCTGATTGGACATTCCATACATGATCACTGTACCATCTGGACTGGATCCTCACATCTATGACAGAGTTCAAAAACATTTACATGATCTTGTAGGTGATGAATTATTTTCCACCTTGAAACGACTTACACATAGACAAAACATTGATAGCCATTTCCTATTTTACATCTGTCTATATTTCTGAGATGAGGCATTGTAACCTATTTACACTATTTACCTTGTCCGGACTGTTGTCCTTATCTTTATTGTTATATTCACGACGTTTTGGCCGTTGTACGCTCCAAAGGTGATATACATTGGAATTTCGAACTGAACCCTTTATTTCGCCCACATGGGTAAGTTGTTCTATTTCCCCATGCAACACCTTTTCTGAAGATCTCGGTTTCAGTTATTTTCCCTTTAATAACTCAACTTTCCAAGGTTTTGTTTGCCTCTGTTGTGGCCAGGTATTGAATTCACACCTCTTTGGGTCAAGTCACTGGATTACTTCTACCGATGTTTTTATCCAGGTTCAAATAAGCTATATTCCTTAGTTCAACCAGTCCAGACCTTCAAGGCTCTGACCCTCCATGCTATGTACACAACCTACCTTAATTTTCTTCATATTCTTTTGATAAATAGGAAGCTCTACTGTCACTTTGTGAAACTGACTCCCATGTGGATGCTTCCCCGACTATTACAATCTTAACCTATTCAAGTCTATGGTCATCTGTTATCTATACTACATATCCTCATAATATGTTTCTCTTACTCCTTCCTTGTACACCTCTTGCCACTCTATTGATATTTCCTTGTCAGATAAGCTACATTCATTAGTTCCACCAGCTCAGACATTTACATCTACGATCCACCATGCTATGTACACAGAGCTAACTAGTCCTCATTCCGTTTGTATTCCATTGGTAAAAAAGAAGTTCCACTCAGACATTTTCTTCTCCAGAACTGTTACATTGTTGAACAGACTCCCCAAAAGATGCCTCCATAGTCATTACAATCACAACCTCTTCCTGTTTAGAGTCAACCATTAGAGTCAACCATTATCCATCCTACATATCCTCATAATATGCACCTCTTGCTCCCTCCTTGTATGCCCTTAAAACAATCTCAGTAATCCCCTACCGTGAGTGGCTCTTGGGCCTTGTGCAGTGAGTGCAATAGTATGAAAAATAATCACACTACCTGCACATCATTTACACAATTACAAAACATTAATCCTTCTGATGATTGCCATTCTTTATTTCTACCAGTTCAGATCTTTACAGATAACACATGCCATGCTAATCAAATCACTTTCCTTTCCTTTGTATTCCACTTGTAAGAAAGAAGTTCAACACATTTTTCTCAAGAACTGCTACTCTGTGGCATAAGCTGTCATGTGGATGCTTGCCTAAACACTCTAATCTTAACCTCTTCAGGTCAAGTGTCAGTCATTATCTAGTCTCCATATTTTCATAATCTTCACTTCCTACCACTTTTGCTTTCATTCATATCATAACCATTTTAACAGTAACTCTATTTTGAGTGACTCTTGAGCCTTGTCTTGGATGAACTTTAGAATAAAAAAAAACAAACAAAAATAGTATATTTCATATTTTTTGAAAGGTTTAATATTTAGTATTTGTTTTCCTACTTTGTACAAAAAAACCTTTCTTAGACCGAATAAAATTGGCCAATAAAGGTTAATGACAGTCGAAGAAAACACTTTAGTCTAAACTGTCAAAAATAATTTAGCAAGATAAAATAAAAACCAATTTGCGAAAAAGATAATTTCTTTCAAGTGCTAATCAAGGACTTGTTTTGTTGTCATTAAGTCGATAATTAAGACAAGTACTTTGAAAATCTTGTTGTATTTAGTCACTTTAAATTCTATTTGTAAGCAATTAGTAGCAAGGAGGTGACAGCTCATAAATGGTACTTATGTACTTAGATGCCAGTCGCAAAACCAGCTGCAAGCAGCAAAAAGGTTACGAAGACTAAACACAGATCATGGCTCACTGAAACCTTTTTCATTTTTATTTTACATGTAGTAAAAATTCCAATCATGAGCATGTTTGTGTGCAAGATAAGATATACAACTATACAATGGCCAGCAAACACATTTCTGAGCACACCTGTCTGCTAGGGTGGCTAGCTAATCTCTGTTGCAGACACCTGCTCAGGTACATTTGTGCTTATTCAACACACAGAGCCAATCTGTGGTTTATACTTAAACTATGCTGAGCAAAACATGGTGACACTTTCAGAGAGAGAGAGAGAGAGAGAGAGAGAGAGAGAGAGAGAGAGAGAGAGAGCACATAATCAGGTGCAATCACAAATTTGAACAAACCCGGTATGCTCATGGTATTTGGTCATGGTGACTTGGAACTTTGTGCTGGCACAACAATTGCTGGTTTCTGAACAGTTCAATCTTTTCAGTTTCACTCACAAGACTTGGGTCAACCTGTGGCATAGTTTTTAGCCCCTTTCCAATGGTGCCACATGTTGGGATCACCTCCCCAGACTGGTAGCATCAAGAAGTTACCTTCCTGACACATGGTGAGATTTGAACCTATGTCTCATGATTGGAAAACGAACTTTCTAACTATTGGCCACAACTCATACTAATAGTAGGTAATCATATGACATAGACGAAAAAAAAAAAAAAAACGTTTCATCTTTTGAACGAACTTCTTTAAGTGGTTTATCAATGGAATCTTAAATAAGTAAGAGCAGGGCAAAATACAGCAAATGATGTTTACAATTATACATTGTGAAATGCTGAAAATAAAGGATGCTTAGCTTTAAATGTAAATTCGAATATTTTAATTTTTTGGCATCCAATGTAATCAAAATTTAAAGCTAAGCATCCCTGTATATTCAGCATTTCTCAGTGTATAATTATCACTGTCACTTGTATTTTGTACCCCTACTTATATAAGATTAGCAGTATAACCTGTCTTAGACCGGGTGTTTCATTCCTGGCAATTTTTGCTGTTCAATTGAAGCAGTTTAAGTTTAAAGTCAACCCATCTGAAAATCACTATTAGTAACAACAATTGGGTGCAACTGAGGTACATCCCCAAATTGGGGAGGGCGGGGGGGGGGGGTAACAGTTTGAAGGGTAGGGTCCTGAAAAGAGAAATGTATAATAATAAATAATATTTTTGTAATAACTATTTATTTTTATTAAAGTTTTTATGAAAGATATATATCCAAGAACAGATAGTAATAGTAAAATGCTGCTGAGAGTTATAATTGACAGGAAGTAGTGGAGAGCTATTGTCACCAACAATTTGGACTCAAAACCGGCATTGAAGAATTATCTACCAAACAAAAAATTTCATCAAAATTGGATGAAAACTGTGGAAATGCATAAACAACATTGATCTCTCTCTCTCTCCCTCTCTCTCTCACACACACACACGCAAACACACACACACACACACACACACTTTGAGAATTATAGATATAGATTCCAAAGATTTATTAGCCTGAAGAAGTACTTTTGAAGGTTTTAGGATGGATGTCATAACAAGGGAGTTAACTTGCTCCCTAGATGGGAACCAAGTTATGCCCCTTGATCAGAACTCTCTAGAAAAAGAAGAAAAGGGGTTCAAAATGGTGGTCACACTTTCTCTCATGTTCCCTATCAGGAACTATTAATCTACTAGTAATCCACTGGTCATGTTCTACATCTATTGTTATCCAATAGTGAATAAAATGTATAAAGGTTCGAATTGTGTCTTTGTTCTTATTTGACAAAAATAAGCATACCCAGTGACGCAACTGAAGGCTAAAAAACAAAAGTTATGTAAATATATTTGGCTAGCAAATTCCTATTACAGATGACTGCTCAACCCACAGAATCCACCTGTGATTTATAGTGCTAGTAAGCTAAGCAGACCTTAGTTACAGTTTTTAGAAACAAGTGCATAATCACTTGTTTGAACAAAGGCCTGTATGCTCAAACTGTCACAATCACTAGTAACTTCAAACTAACATGGCCATGGATGGCTTCCAAACAGTTCTATCTACCTAATTTCACTCACAAGGCTTGGGTTAATCTGGGGTTTAATGTTCATGAACTTTTCAAAAGTACTCCACAGGCCAATATAATCAAAAAGTCTCCTCCCCCATAAGTTGACCATAGTGAGATTCAAACCCCAGATCTCATGGCCAGAAAACAAATGTTCTAACCCCATGGTCTCATACCCATACACTAATAATAATAAATAAAGTAAATACTGATATCTTGATATCAAGCACTTTAATTACAAATAATATTTGCCTTAAAAATGTTATCTTCTAAAATTATTCTGGTTAACTGTTTGTGAAATACAATTTTTGTTATTATTGTTAAGAGCTCCTTTGTAAGTTGATCCTACTAAAATTGCATCAAACCCTCGCACCAAACATATTAAATATATTTAATTATAAAGAAAAACTATTAAAAAATAAATAGAATATGCACACTCTCATATGAATATGTGAAATACAATGTGATATTTAAAACTGAACATGCAAAATATGATATATGAAATGACTCTGACAAGATTACAAAATCTAAAAAAAGTTTTTGATAATGCAGGCATAGGATATTATGTTTTTAAATAAGAACCTGAAATCTCAAAAATAATTGGGAACATTGAAAAAAAAATTTTAAAAAAAGAGTTAACAGTTTGTTGATATTTGACCACACTTTTATCTGCACCTCACCAGCTACCAATCCCACTCTTGCCTACAATGACAGAAAAAACCTGTTTGACTTCCTTAGCTCTAGCAAAGCACTAGTAAGCCTGTAGTAGGTGTGGAGCCTTTTCTTAAATCTTCATTTATGAGTCAAAAGCATGATGGTAATAGTAACACACACACACACACACACACACACACACACACACACACACACACACACACACACACATTAGCTGAAACTAGTCAAGGAATCTAACTGAAATAATAAAAACGAAAAAATATTAATATACAACCCAGTGTGTCTGAAGATTTTAATTTTTTAATATTTTTAATTGTTCAAAACAAACACACACAAACACCCCCCCATATATATATATATATATATATATATATATTCCCCACCTCAACTAGTCTCTCTCTCTATATATATATATATATTTATATTTTTTCTCTTTTCTGTCTCTTTTTCCTTAACTCTTATTTCTATGATCGCCTTCTGTGGATATACTTGATAAAGAGGTCAGCATGTCTAACACCCCCCCCATCATTATTATATGTCTCTTTATTAAGATAGATGTAAATACATCTATCTCTTTTCTTCTTTATCTCTTTTTTCTTTTCCTAATTTTGTTTGCATGTCTTTTATCTTCCACTCCCTCAATGACGTTTTCCTTTGGACCCACCCTGCCAACAATCCCTCCTGACACCAATTTAAACCTGCCTCCTCAAACACATGTGTGCATAAATTAAAAATAATAATACTGAATTCTTTTTACACTTGGAAAATTTATCACCCATTTATTTGTATGAAAATGTTGAGCTGAGGAATTAGAATCAAATTTTGATTCCAAGGAAATAAATTATAATCACCATGAACCCTTAAAGGTGTCTGTTTTTAATATAATTCATATATATATATATATATATATAATAAATATGTGAACAATCAAATATCAGGCCTGTCGATTTCATATAGTATGAAACAGACTGTCAGGCCTAAGTGTTGACTTCTATGTTCACTTTTATATTTACACACGCCTATCTCTGATATTGAGCACTTTATCCCATAAATATAGCACACCTTAAGACTATATTTCTTTATATATATATATATATATATATATATATATATATATATATATATAAGTTTTATTAAAAACAACTAACGAGGTATTGCCATTAGGATTTTTATTTATTTTTTCTTGTGTTCATATATGTGTTTTCTTTGTTGGACATAAAGTGTGTAAAAATTGTCCAAATGTTCTGTAGATCCAAATGCTTATTCTATTAGATATTATCAATGATATTGTTATCATTTTTTTCAACTGTATGTGTAGATTTTTATATATGTTTTTAGAGTGATGAGGAATATTTCTTTTTATTTTCAAAACACAGTAAGCATATTGTGGCTGTGTTCATTGTTAATATTACTGAGTCTTGGCTTTTTCTTTTTTTATTATTGGTACTTCCACTATTTTTAGTCTTATTTACATGTGAATTATAAAGGCTGTTCAAATAACTTGGACCGATTTTAAATGTGAATTAAATTTAACTGACTAATGATTTTTTTCTTTTTCTTTCAGATTTAGTAGAAATTTGGGTGATATTATTTTTCACCCATAATTGCTATGACTTAAATAACATGATCCAATAGAGAAATAAATAAATTTTCACCAATATCACTGATTTATTTACTGTTAACTTTCATCAATCTTAATGAAACATCCTTATATATAATCCGTCTTAATGAAACACCCTTTACTTGAATTTGATACAAGTATGTTGTGGAAGGATTTTGGTAAGTTTCTGTGTGTGTTTAAATGAGTCCTAATTTGAGTTATGGTCAGCGAGGTGTACTGTGAGTCTTCTTCATAGGAATGTAGTGGCATGTTCACTATAATTATTCATGAATGCAGTTTAATCAGATCCTTAAGGGACATGTTAATTCATAAATATTGGTTCTCCGTGCTGATCATGTTTGGAAAAAAAAAAAAAAAAAATAAACACATTCCCATCACCCTAGAAACATATGTAAAAATCTGCACATTCAGTTAAAAATAAAAAAATCATCCTTGATAATAAGCTTACAGAATAACCGAAAATGCTTTGATATCTAGAACATTTAGATGCTTTTTACACACTTTATATCCAGGAAAGAAAACATTTCTGTGAACAGAAAAAATATTAAATAAAAAGGTTAATCACGGTACCTTGTCAATTGTGTTTATTGAAATATGCACAAACACACACACATATTATATATATGTGTGTGCGTGTGTATGTCTGTGTGTGCAGGTATGTGTGTGTGTGTGTGTGTGTTTATTTATTATTATTATTAATATTTATTATTTATTATTACTATTATTATCATCATGGTTTTGACTCATAAATGAAGATTTAAGAAAAGGCTCCACATCTGCTACAGGCTTGCTGGTGTTTTGCTAGAGCTATGTGAAGGAAACAGGTTTTTCTGTGGTGCAGATGAGACAGGATTGGTAGCTGGGAAGGGTGCAAAATTTACAGTGCTGTCTCTTCTCTTCCACCCTGAGTTTACGTGGGTGGATCAATATGTCTATACTCTGTGATGGGTATTAGGTAAATTTTGATCAGAAAGTTTTACTGTATACTATTTCACTACAGAGAAGTGTTTGGTTAAAAACCATTGACAAGGAAAGTGATTAGGTTGAAAAAGAATTATTTCTTGCATAAAATAAATGCATTGTTCATTGTTAGCCTACAAATTTACTGATCTGCTTATAAGGATAGAGGATTTTAGAAAATAGTAGCATAGTAACACTGATAATACTTCATCTAAAAATTTGAACTAACAAAATTTGATCTTGGGGGGGGTGATGGTAATATTCTGTATTTAAAATTCATTTTTTTATTGCTCAAAACACTAGTGAAAAGCGGATATTATTATAGACATTAAAAAAGAAGTTTAAAACAAAGGGCAAGAAGAAAAAAGAAAGTTTTTTTCATAATTATCCTAGACTATAATATGTAAATTACCTTTGTATATGGATCATTTACAATAAATTTAGAAAAAAGATGAAGAAAATGAAGTGTTGTCCAACACTTCAAGGTACTTCTTCTTCTATGTTCCATATCCCTTCAGCACATTGGCGATCATGGCTCTCCACAATTTCCTGTCATTTGTAGCTCTTAGAACATTTTGTCTTTGCTATCTCTTCTAAACCCTGTTCTGACATCAATTTACAAAAGCTCATTAGATAGGTTATGTGTTGTTTTTCTCTGTCCCTCTTGCTTTTAATATATTTTGTGAGTGTCAAATTTTCTAAGCCCTCTCTTCACATTATGTGACAGAAATTTCAACTATGACTTTCTGATTTTAAGTATGCGTCCTTTTTGTTTCCATTTTCTATAAAACTTTGTTGTTGCGCACATGTTCAGTCCATGGTATTCTCAGTATCCTTCTGTAGAACCATATTTCTATTGCTTCAACTCATTTCTTCATCCATGAGGATAATGTCCTGCATTCACTGCCATATAGGAGGACAGATACTATATAACAGTTCAGTACTGTTTTCTTTTTTTAAACTAAATTTTCCTGTTTTTAATACTTTGCTTAGCTTTTGGAAGGCACCTTTTGTTATCCCAATGTGCCTTTGTATTTTGGTGTCACTATTCCATCCTCTGTTTAAACACTTCCTAGATATTTAAATCGTTGTACTTGCTTGACATTGGTATTTCCAATTTGTAATTTGCCTGTTAGGCTTTTCCGTTTGCTGACAAGTGTGCGTTATATCTTCTTGCAATAGATCTTTAATCTTTTCTTCTCGTCTTCTTTCACTACATTCTGTAGGTGTTCTTTTTTCCTTTCTATGTCTATTATCAACACTGTGTCATCTACATATCTAATGTTGTTAAGGTTGTGGTCATCAGTAATGAATCCTGGTAGAACTTTTAATTCTCTCAGAATGGCCTCACTGTATAGGTTGAATAAGTCTGGTGAGAAGCTACATCCTTGTCTTATATGTCTTTAATAAAAAAAAAAATAATCAAAGAACTCAAGTCATGTTTGTAAATAGCCTTTTCTGTTCTAGACTCTCATATGGATGTCATACACAGAATCCAACTTGTTCAGGAATTTCTAATCTGCTATATTCTACCATTTTCTCAGATTAATGATTAAAATGGATTTAAATAAAGGAATCATCTAGATCTTAAAGAAGACAATCTTTCGTCAGATCTTACAGACTGATGCTACAGAATCAAACTTTAACAAATAACAAAAACTACATCACTTGAGGAATATCAACAGCAGCAATAGCAAAAATGGATAGCAGATGTTACTAGAAATGAAAATAACGTTATAATCAACTTGTTAACATCCACACAACTATAAACAAAAGATTAGGAAGGAAAATCTCATCAATGATAGAAAGAATGATAACAATTAGTGAACTTGTTAAAAATTGTTTTATGAAAACGATTTTCATAAATTTCAGCCAATATTAATGTTGCTTTCTTCAATGAATGCTGAACATTTCCTTATAAGGAAATGGCTAATTTTATCATAATCATTACTAAAGATAGTAAACCAGATATTTTTCTCTTTTGATTAACCATCCATATTAAATATTAAGAAGTATCTATTTTTCTTTTTTGTTGCTTGCTCTTTGTTTTAATAAGAATGATAAAATTTCGAACACTGATGAAAACTGACTTACTTTTATTAAAGCTGAATTAAGCTGTTTACATTTGATCTATTAATGACCTCCTCCCCTTTTTTGGAAGGTTACGCTTTAATGAGTTATAGGTAGAAAAATAATTAACAGCAGCTTTATACAAACCTATAATTAATGCCAGAAATTCTTAGATACCTATAATTAATATTGGAATTTTTTAGAAACCTATAATTAATACTGGGAATTTTTAGAAACCTATAATTAATATTGGAACTTTTTAGAAACCTATAATTAATGCTAGAAATTTTTAGAAACTTATAATTAATACTGGAACATTTTAGAAACCTATATTTAATACGAGAAATATTTAGAAACCTATAATTAATACTGGAAATTTTTAGAAACCTATAATTAATACTGGAACTATTAGAAAATTATAATTAGTATCAGAATTTTTTAGAAACCTATAATTAATATTGGAACTTTTTAGAAACCTATAATTAATGCTAGAAATTTTTAGAAACTTATAATTAATATTGGGACATTTTAGAAACCTATAATTAATACTGGAATCTTTTGGAAACCTATAATTAATACTGGACTTTATTTTAAATTTTATACTTAATGCAGAATTTTTTTTAAATCTGTAAATAAATGTGAGAATAAAGGAATAATTAAATAAAAATAAATAACAAGGAAACCAAAATTTCACCATTTCTAAAAATGGACAGATAATAACAATTGTCAAGCAAAAAAAGCTATAGTTCAACCAACCAATCAGAAAGATTTTGCAACCAGGAGGTAAGAAATAAACAAATAATAACAAGGAAACCAAAATTTTACCATCTCTCAAAATAGATTGTTTGACCAACAAATCAAAGCTGATAATAGTTGATAAATTAATTCTGTTCATTCTTTGATGTTGTAATCATTGTAGCCAGAGATGGAAGACAACATTTGCATGTCTAGCTAGCAACCTTAAATGGCTAAACCATTCCTTGCTACATTAAAAACAAACATACCTTTCTTCACCAGATAGTCAAGCAGTGGCTACTACTTTTGGAAACATATGTATACACATATATATTTACTTCTTCCTAAACTCTTTCTCTCACTCTCTTGTATGTAGCAGGACTTTTACATTTGAAACTCTTGAAATCTTAACTTTCGCCTTATTGTTCTCTATGTTGTGATATATAAAGATTTATTTTTTATTCATTGACACTCTGAAGTTTTTTTAATGTTTACACAAAGCCAATATACTCCCAAATCAATTATACCAATATATGGTAGGAATGGACGTTGTGCTAAGATAAAACAACTCATATATAATTGATAGCCATATAATGCTAAATTTTTATTTTTATAATTAACTAACTAGCTGGCTTCACCTGCTCACTATTGCTTCATAAAGTAAAATATAATCCTGACTTGAAATGTTTGAAACAAAAATTTTAAATGAACGTTTCATTCATGAATTGACAAATGTGACTTTTGGGCAGGGAGGTCAAGTAAATACCAAATTACTATAAAGTAGTTTGTAACACATGTATTTATCATCTCTGACTTGTGTCTCTGTCTTTGGGCAGAGTGTGCTCAATGATAATGGCTAGTATAATATATTAATATAAATTTTTAACCTTGCATAATCTGGCAGCCCTGAATCTGATCTCAATGAAAATTGTTTCCTGCACTTAACTTTTCTAGGGCTTTTGAATGAGCTATGAATCAATGAAATCAGACCAGTGGGAGTGGAGGAGTTGCTTGGACACACACATGCAGAAACACACATATACTGTACTTTTTATATATATATATATATATATATATATATATATATATATATATATATATATATATATATATATATATATATAAATACTTTATATAGATGATGGATTTTTTGAAAACATAAAATTTATATGGTATTTTTTATTTTAAATTTTAAATTTAATGTTGGATTTTTATAAATTTATAATTTATACTGGATTTTTTATTTTAATTTTTATAATTAAATCTGGATTTAAAAAAAAATATAAAATTAATATCAGATTTTTATTTTAATTTTTATATTATTTGTTGGATCTTTATAAATCTATCATTCATACCAGATTTAAAAAAAAAATTAAATTTTTATAAATCCAAAATTTATATTGAATTTTTATTTTTATTTTCATATTTAATTTTGGATTTTTATAAATCTATCATTTACACTGGCTGTTTATTTTAATTTTTATAATTAATATAAGATTATCCAGTGGGCATTAATGGATTAAAAGTGAATGATATTGAAGTCTTTTTTGCCTCTAATCTCAGCCCATGTTAGACACTTGCAGTAATAGAAAGAAATTTTTTCTAATAATTGCATTCTGCATTTCTTATATAATCAAATTGAAACAGTCTTTTTCCTTTCAGATGTACTGACTAGATTAGAAACATTAGAATTCTCCAGCTTGTGGCTTGATCAATCTTTTTCTCATTATCTTCTTTAACCATTTCAACACAAGCAATACAATAAAGCCACAAAGAGTCAAGGGGTACTGAATGTGAAAGAATATGAGACAAAAGAAATATTATTAAAGAGAGATAACAAGAAAAGAACAGGAATTAAGAAGACAAATGACAATGATTGACACTGCATTTAAGTTTTTGAAGATCAAAGTTGACTGGAGAAGTATAAACTGGAAGAGAGATCTGCAAGTGAGAAATGTAAGAGAAACTTAGAACTTAAGTTACATCTAGCCATTTTATCTGTAAAATGATGAGACCTTACCACCAATATAGTAGTACGCTTAAATTTGTAAAGTTGAGGTAAAAAAAGAGGAAAGATTCTTAGAAAAGTTACCGCGAAAATATTTATAGAAAAGGCATGGGAAGCTACATTATGGTGATAAGGAAAAAGGCTGAAGCCATGATGTCAGGTAAGGGCCAAAAACATTGCAGATTCTCCTTTGTATTTTATCAAGAATCTCTAAATATATAGCAGAAGCACCAGACCAGATATGGTAGGAATATTCAATGCATGGATGACTGGTGGACTTATAGATTAAATCTTACTGTAAAGAAAGAGTTATCTCCCTTACCTTCCCCTCAACTTGCTTTCGAGTAGTCTCTTCTCTCCTAAAAAACATATTCACAAGATGAAAGTTGGAGAAATGCCTGACATTTCCCTAATGTGTGATTAAAAATGATGGTTTCTTTGATATTTAGAAGAGAGTAATGGTATAATTTTAGTCACCAGTAAATATTTTAAATAGGAGAATTCTTTCTTTTATCGCATTCTTTCTTTAATCTTTTTAAACCAATAAAGTAGTCAAAGTAGTCTGTAAGAAGAGTAGAACAGTGTTACTATGTGATGATGGGAAATGAGGAATTTATTATAAGATCTTGCATTGTAAGAAGATTTTTTTTATAGAAAAGGAACTCACTGCTTTTTCCAGGTTTAAAATGTTTCCTCCAGTCGTTTTCTGTTGACGAGCCTACAATAAATAAATAAATATATATATAATTCTTTTTGCTGCATTAATTTTTATTTTATATATAATAAACTTACCTACATCTTGCAGAAGATCACAAGAATGGAGCACTCAGTGAGAATCAGGCTCACTACAATTGTAATGGATTGTGAAACAAAGTTGTTAAGCACTACTTTAAAACAAGGTGACAATATATATTTGTGTGCATGTGCATGTATATATATATATATATATATATATATATATATATATATGGGGGAAAAGTTTTTGTGTGATATGTTTCATCCTTTAGGACTTTATTGGATTAAAGAATGAAAATCATCACACAAACCTTTTCCACTTTTTCCTACATTTTTCCACAATATTATTCTTGATATATACAAATTTATATAACATTTTCTCATATATATATATATATATATATATATATACATTCATTCCTGATCAATCCAAATTCATAAATAATTATACTGGATGTAGTAAAACATGCTTAACAAGAAGACATGAATTACATCTCTCTGACAATAACTAGATTTCATTTAAATGCACATGGAGACCTACCAAACTCTATCCACAACATACTCATTGATAATACAAATATAATAGCCTCATCAACATGCAAAAAAAGGATAAAAATAATGCAAGCATTATTATTAAAAAAAAGAAAAAACGTCAACACTCAATAATACCTACTATGAGCACAGACACAATGTTTGGAAAATAAAAGATTCCAATATTCTAGATACATACATAAAAAATCCATACATTCAGTTATAAGTAAAAATAAAATTCATTCTTGATAATAGCTAAAAGTATAACCAAAGTGCTTTGGTATAGAAAACATTTGAGCAATTTCTACATAATTTATGTCCAGAAAAGAAGAAAAGTTAAATAAAAAAATCTAACTGCAGTATTTCGTGAATTGTTTTCAATGAAATTTGTATAAATGAAGGATTGCTGTCCAAATACATGATTATATATATATATATATATATATATATATATATATATATATATATATATATATATGCACACACACACACATATATATATATAAATAAATATACATAACAATTTATCAAATGCATTAGTTATACATAGAAATAAGTTCAATCACAACTTCAATCTAGAGATTGTCACACTTATTAAAAGAGAAAATAACTTACTTAGATGAAAAGTTCTTGATAGTGCTGTTATCAAATTTTGCCAAAATGTAAATCTGTCAATTTTTCAAATATCCCCTTCCCTACAAGGTATACTACTTTCCCAAGCCAAAATACATGACCATGTTGTTTTTACTCCTTAATAATGTTTCTCTTTTTTAATTTTTTTACACTCTATAGCCCCCTTGTGTCTTAGTGGCTTTAATGCCTTATGTAGTGTGAATTTGATTACAAAATACATTTAAAATCTAAAAGAAAATGATTGAATCAAAACCTTCTATTATTTAAAATAAACATAAATTAATTTCTCAAACTAAAATGAAATAATTGCATAAAAAATTACTCTTTCATTTCTTAGACATAAAATTACATTACTTTGTATCCTTTATAGTTTACCTTGACTGAAGGAGATTTCAGTGTTCTAAAATTAAAAATTTTAAAAACCTAACAATATTTTTACCTCTATACTTGTTGCAAAATAAAGTCCTTACATTTCCTTGATAATATCCATCAGAGAACAGAACACATCAAATCATCTAACCTAATCATTACCAATAACTCGAAACCTCAAAAATCCTCACTAAATAAAACCAATGTTGTTTATGAATTCTTATACTCTGGGAGATTGCATTTGCAATAACAATAATTAAAAAAGATTAAATTCTTACATTGGCCACATATACACCACACTCTCTTGTAGGCTGACTTGTCACTTGTTAAAATTTGCATATATTGATCATCATATTGCAAACAACCAAGATATAACTATTAACACAACAAATATCAATGGATAATATCCAAATGCTATAGAGCACATATAGCCAATACAAAAAAAGGACTCAAAATTCTAGAAGCCATTATTATACAAAAGAAACACCTACTTTAAATAAAATAGCTTTCTCTGCATCTTGAAGTCTGTATAATATTTGTTACTGATACTGATATAGACATATTCAACCTAAAAGTTTTGTTATGTAAATGCAGAGGAGGGATTTTTCACAGAGAAGCTTCAAGAAATTTACTTGTTTCACCGTATTATAATTTTTCTTGTTCCTTTGTTAGTTAATTAGTTAATTAGCATGTACATTCTGCCCTCTAATCGCTTACCAGTCCCCTGGTCACAAATTACAGATAAACAATGGGCCATGTCTGTTTGATTGCAAGAAGCCAGAAGAAATGATATATCAAAGGTGCTGTACTGTTTTAGGGAAAGAAAGAAAGAAAGAAAGAAAGAAAGAAAGAAAGAAAGAAAGAAAGAGAAGATAAAGGAGTTGACAATGCTTGCATGTATGCATTTTTTTACATGGTTTCAGAGTCACTCAAGGTAGAGTGTTACAGAGTAAGAGGCAAGTAAGAAGCAAAGGGATAATGCCACCATGATGCAAGGGGCTACTGAAAGTGAAAGAGAAGGAAAAGACTTCAGAGGGAACTGGAAAACCAATCCTAAAAAGGAAACAAGGGATAAAACTTTACTCCTGTTCAAAATATTGGAGAGCTGTAGGAATCGGATCATAGGTAAACCTATCTACTCCTATTGAAGAAAAAAATTATAAATAAATATTAAATAAAAAGTTCAGAGTTTTCGGCAAGCATAGAGTTGAAGTAAATTTTAGAAGCAACTGGAAACCCAATCTTAAACAGGAAACAAGGGATAAACCTCTACTCCTGTTCAAAAGGCTAGTGTGCTTCAGTGAAATGGAAAACCTAGTGAATTTTGAATCTTTTCATTTGTACCCTCTTACTTCTTTAAAGAATGATGTGTATCCATATTTATGATTGTTGCTGTAATATTTTGTTAAAGTTGTTAAGTTCAACCTGCCATTGCCTCAGATAAACAATGGGTCATGCCTATTTGATTGCTAGGATAGATAGAAGAAAATATATACCAAAAGCACTGTTTATTTTTAGGGAAAGGAAGGGAAACAAAAGAAAGAAAGAAATGGGAGATAGAGGAAGTGATAATACTCTCATGTTTTTAACATCTGTTTCAATGAAATGGAAAACATGAGTCTTTTAATTTGTACCCTCTTACTTCTTTAAATTCATATAAGAAAACCGTAGCATTGCTAGTGTTATATAAATATCAGTTTCTAGAGAATTAATGGATTTTTATTCATAATTGAACATATTTTTATTACTTCAAATGTTATTTTTAGTGGATACATGTATTTGAGTAGAACGTCCTGTTTTTTAAAAGAGTGTTTATTTAATCTTCCTACCTGAGCATTTAAGAAAACTTAATAGAGTACATTTTCTTTATTTAATTTTTTCAAATGTGCAGGTTTGTAGATGAAATAAATACTATTTAAAAAACAGGGTGTTCTTCTCAAATAAACATATCCACTGAAAATAATGTCTGAAGTAATAAAATAAGTCACAATACAAAATATTTAAAAATGTTTCCATATTGTAAATCAAAGAGAATAATCACAGTACTGTGTCTAATAATGACTGAGTGACGATGACACATTGGTTTATTAATGTGAAGACAAGCAATTATTATCTTCTGATATTCATATAGCCTTCCTGAATGGATTAAATTAATGATCACATATTATTATTATGCCTATTAAATATGAGAATCTATATAATTATTTGAATATCTAGCCAGAATAACAAATGTGGTTCTGACCCAAAAAATATGCAGAGGTATATGCGTAGCAAAAATCTTTTATGCATAAGACATTAAAATAAAGTGGAATAAAAAAAAAGTGATTCTGAGTAACATTTATTCAGAAATCAGTATTTTAAACTTGGGTTCTTCTATGTGCACTTCAAACGGGACATCTTCAATCAAGTGTTAGTTGTCATCTTTCCTCCTCACCCTAAATAATCTTCATTTCTCTTCTATTCATAACACACATCATTCAGCATTATAACTATGACTATAACTTTCTATCTTGTAGGGCTCTTGAGCTTTGTATTGGGTAAAATTTAGTAAAATAATATTAGTTTATTGCATTGTGAGGGCATCTCAAAATGTGAATGAAAGTTATAAATTTTTTTGATTATGAATACTTAGGGATATGCATATGGGCATATTATGTTGAGACATTGGATCTCATCTGTTCACCATTTAAGCAATGTTGAACCTGGTCAGTAATTATATGGGGGACTGCTCTTGAATACCAGATGCTGTAAGCTTGAATGTGTGGGTGATGTAATGGATAATGGCTCAGAATGAGAAATCAGAGAGCTAAGTTTGAATTCTAGTTGAATTTGTTAAGTTCACTTAAAAATGGTATGAATCTATCTCTTCTTCCCCTAGCTATGGATTAAATAGCAGGGCAGACTGGGTCCTTTAGCCTAAGTTGGCAACCACTCTACTGCAGGAAGTAACAACAGCTTAATGTGAGAAGATTTTTTTGAATAGAGAAGAGACATGATCGCCCAATCATGTATCACACTTGGCACATAAGGAAGAAATTTAGTTTAGTAGTTTTAATGAAATTTCAACCTATACTGGGTCAGTCATTGATGAATATTCTTTTACTTTTGATTTTATTTTCTGTGATATTTTCTTTTGAATTAAATACTTGATTTACTAAGTGTAGCTTAGACGTGGCACAAGGCCACAAGTATGAAGCCCCCAGTGAGGATCAAACAGAGTACTACTCAGTCATAATTAATTTAGCAAGATAAGCTTGCTAACTATTACCATGTCAGAATGCCCAAATAGCGATTTACTAAACATATCTTAGATGTGGCACAAGGCTGCAAGTATGGAGCACTCAGTCAGCATCAAATTCACTATTCAGCCATAATGGATCTAGTGAGACTTGCAAACCAAACAGGGTAAAGTGTCCTCCAAAATTAAATAAGTTTTATAGGAACAAATAGTTTTTATGTTAACCTTTCTATATGAATCAAAATCAAGAAGATTTACATAAATTTTCAATGTTTTATGTTGGCATATATTTCTAATGTTTTATATATATATATATATATTTAGTGTATTGGGGTAGCAGATCATTATTTAAGCATATTAAATAGAACAGACCATGAATGTCTATTATGTCTGATAATGAGCTCTTCTAATGTTTGAATGTTTCCTTTAATTTCTGGTAAAAATAAAGACAAAAATTGTCCAGTATTTGGATATTTTTTTATCAAGTTGGTCCAAAGATTTCAGCTCACATGAACCATCCTCAGCAATTTTCTATGTCAAAATAACAAAATATCATCTTTGACAGTGGATATCTTTGTTTCATGCCTGTATAACCATTCTGAGGATGGCTCATGTGAGCCAAAAGGTTAGGACCGACTTAAGAAAATCTCCAAATGTTGGACAATTTTTGTCTTTATTTTCACCAGAAATTGAAGCAAACATTTGAATATTAGAACATCTCATGATCAGATATAATAGACATTTGTTGTCTGTTATATTTAATAATATATGTTTAAATAATATATATATATATATATATATATATATATATATATATATACGTGGCATATAATATATAAATAATCATATATATATTTATTTATATTTATATACACACACTTTTCACATATATTATTTATATATATATTATTTATATATTTTTTGCCTTTATATGTGCAGTACTTAGTGGAAAGCACTCAATTATAATTTTGTTGTATGTATGCCTGAATACATGCATATATATCTGCACCTGGCCTCGGATTGTTTATATGGGTGCATTTACATGAACTAAAATGCATACACCTCTATATAAATGTGTCTGTATATATGAGAGTGTCATTCTGAGCAAGTACGGAAGGAAATTCCCTCTCCCACCACCAAACGTAATCAAACAAGCATAAATAGATCTAATTTCTGTCTCACACTTTCCGACATCTGAGGCTAATTGTCCAAATCCATGTGATGCTACAAAGTCAAAATCTAAAAGCTCATGTCATGTTCTTCAATAGCTTTGTCATGTATGACAACTAACTCATTGAGTCTAAACTATCATCTATATCAGTGGCCTACAGTGTATGCCACTGGGGTAGCCCTTGTGTTTGTCGCCCTCCCCCCCCCCCCCCAAAAAAAATTTTAGATATTGCACAGTAACTCACTCTTAAAGTTATAAAACTAGTTTGTGTACCATCATAATATTACTTTCACATTCACAAATATTTTTTTTTCTTTTTATATGCCATGTCCTTTCAGGATGTAGGTGATTATGGCTCTCCATATCTCTCTATCCCTTGCAGCTCTTGACAAGCTCCTTTCTTCTGCTTCCTCCCCCAGACCACGTTCTGTCATCCACCTGCTCAAGCTTGTCAGGTATGTTGCTGCTTTCCCTTGTCTCTCTTTTCCTCTATTCGACCCATGAGTATCAGATTCTCCAGAAACTTCAGCTGCCTCTTTCTCACATCATACTTATTATAAAACCCAGGTTGTGTGTGTGTGTGTTTGTGTCTGTTCGTTTATATATTGGATCGGATTTCCTACATTTTTCAACCGATTTTAACAAAACTTCAAAGGACTTTGTAAAAATACCTTGCGGTGGTTCTGACAGCGCCAAAAATTGGAAAAACACAATTGTTTTTGCATGAAATCAATTTGAAAACACGATTAAGAAGCATCGCTGTCGCGAGAATGAAAGGGGGACAACTCACATTGAGTTATACTTATTATAAAACCCAGGTTGTTTGTGCGTGTGTGTGTGTTCTTTTATATATGGGATTGGATTTCCTACATTTTTCAACTGATTTCAACAAAACTTCACTTTTTTGGCAGGTAGTGTTTCTTATTGTCTTGCACACTTTTTTCTTTATTTTTACATTCAGAATGCTTTAAAAATTCCATTTACAAGACAATTGTTTATAATAAAATTCTATTCAATCGGTAGACTCATAACGATTGAAAACAATGTTTTTGTTTGAGTTTGGGTTTGACCAATTCCTAAAAAAAAAAAAAAAAAAAAAAAACTAATTAGGACATCCGTGTCCATCAACCTTAAACAATAATCTTTGTCAATTTTATTTTTCAGTCTTTATGATGGTCGATACTTGATCTATCTCTTACTGTTATATCCCCGGGCAATGCTGGGCTCTACTGCTAGTTAAGTATAAACCTTCTCCTTGTTTGTAACCTCTCTAAGACATCATTGTTGCTTACATGTTTGGTCCATGCTTTAAATACACATTAAATATACTTTAATTTTATCAGTAAGAGTTAAAAAGCAAAAACAACATATACGGGGGAAAAAAATGTAAAAAATTAGGACAATCTTTATTTCTGAAATGAAAATTACAACTTTCTACAATGGAACTTTTCTTGCTTTTTTTGTCTACAAATTCTTCAGTGACATTGTCATAAACCATTTTATCTTTCAATTGTCATTCTATAGACAGATAGGCCAATATATATGCCATAGTTTAAGTTACTCAAAATTGAAATGATCATTCAACTGTGAGTACTGTCTCAACATTAAAACCACTTTCATTTAAAACAATAGCCTACAGCAGACATAAAACTACCCTTCCACCACCACCATAAAAGTGCTGCCTAGGGGCAGACCACCCAGCCTGGATTGCCCTCCTCTAGCTACACCACTGATCTTTATATAACAGTTTTCTCAGATAAGTGATTGAAAATGGCTTCAAGTGAATTACTTCTTTATGCCTTAATCACAAAATCACAAAGAGATTTACCAAATAATAACAAAAACCATATCACTTGAAGATTTCCAACAGTAACAACAAAAATGGTTAGCATATGTAACCAGAAGAGAAAATAATTATATAATCAAGATGTTGACATTCTACACTACTTTAAATGAAATGATTTAAAGGAAACTAGAAAGAATGATGACAATGGACATCAGTTTTCAGCTATGTATTTATGAAAATGAGACAACTATTTACTCATGTCTTAGTAGCAAGCATGACAAATCTGACAAAGTAAACTTGACAACTTCTCTTGAAAAGAACTTCCAATCAGTGATTAACTCAGGCAAAGAATGGCTTGCAAATTTTAGCACCTCCAAAACAAAACAGCTTTCATTCAATTTCTGCAGAGAAACTTTTCTGCCTGCTAAACTCAAGGAGCGCAACACTTTGCACTTTCTCGGACTCACATTTTTTGCTGACATGAAGTGGAATAACTATATTGAATCAATTGCTTCATATACTGCTAGGAAAGTTGGGTCAGTGTGCCAGAAAATTTTTCTTGTTGGAAGCCATCTTATACATTTATAAATCTACCATTTGTGGATTGAATACTGCTGATATATCTGGTCTGATTCTCCTGCTGTACATCTCAAAATTCTTGAGAAAAATCCAAAGAAGGATCTGTAATGTTATCAATTCTGACCAGCCATCTTGACTTCAATCACTTTCTTACCAACGTGACATTGTTTCTCTCTGTCTTTTCTGCAAATATTTTCATGGAAACTGTTCTGATGAGCTCTTTTCCTGAGTGCCTCAACTTCATGAATTTAATTGTGCCACTAGATTGGCAACAAGATCTCATTATTTTAATGTTGAACTAACTAGATGTAACTGCCACTTCTATTCTACTAGATTCTAGGACTTCTCACCTGTGGAACTCCCTTTTCTGATTTCTTGCTTCTCTGATAACTAAATCATCAAAAATTTAAATGCAATATCAATCACCATATTCTATCTTCCTAAACACTGTACTTTTATTGTCCTTTCTCCTCATTAAAGTCTCCTTATTCTCTTTCAGTCCCTGTAACCCCCTGCATCCTAGTAGCATTGTAAAAAATGAGAAGTTTAATTTCCCTGAAAAAAACTGTTTTAAGAAAAAGATTTTACAAATTTCAACTCACAGTTATGCTAAATGTTCGGTCAATGAATATTTCCTTATAAAGAAACGGCTCCTCTTGCCATTACTATTACCATTACTGAAAGAGCAACCAGAATTTCTTTACATTTTGAAACAGAGCCACAGGTTTATTCACTTCTTACAGGCCCATATCTCTTTTAATCTCTTTTAATCTACATCAGAATGATGCAGACAATTCAGAATAGAAGATCTTTTTCTCTGAGCCCAAGAATTAAACCTTTCTCAGGTGTAATATGTCCAGCTTGTATTTATAGTAGCCAACTAGAATACATGTGTGGGCAAACCTCCAGGAGGTCCAGAGGCAGGAGAGTAGCTACTCACAACAGAACGGTAAGGGGTGTTCATGTTTAAATGATGGTGAAAAGAAAGGTTTGAGGATGGTTGGGCCAGGGCCAGCCCCAGGAGCCAAGCCAAAATATTGATGGAGCATACACTTCTTATTTGTCTGTCCGAGCTAAATCATATTCCTATTCACTGTTAGCAGTCAACTTCTGTTTCATCAACCTCAAATGACATCACCCAGAAGAAATTATAAAATGGAAGGAACTGCATATGTTACTTGGAGAAAACTAAAGTGAATATCAGTAGGGAATATTTTTCAGTGTGATATACACTCCTAGATAGAAAGATATGAATATACTGTGATAGATAGATAGATAGATAGATAGATAGATAGATAGATAGATAGATAGATATGAACAGAATGAGAGATTGGATATATATGAAAAAAAAAATAGAGACGGGTTAGTAGAATGTAATATAACATCCAAACAAAAGTGGGGATAATTAGACAAAATAGAAAAGCTTATTCAGACAATGTAGTTTGTGAGGAAAATGTATTGGAATATATGAAAGAGGTAATAAAGATCCTCATCAGATGCTGTGGTTCATACTGTGGCTTTGTCTCTCATTCTGGCCTGAAGATGCCTATGATAAGGAGGTGAAACATGTAGCTAAATAACTTTTTGACTTTGTCTCACAGATAGTTATGAACAGAATGAGATAGATAGATACATAGATAATTATGACCAGAATGAAATAAATAGATAGTTATGAATAGAATGAGATAGAAAGATAGATAGATAGATAGATAGAAAGATAGATAGATAGATAGATATGAACAGAATGAGAGAGAAGATAGATAGATAGATAGATAGATATGAACAGAATGAGATACATAGATAGATAGATATGAACAGAATGAGAGAGAAGATAGATAGATAAATAGATAGATATATAGATAGATAGATATGAACAGAATGAGAGAGAAGATAGATAGATAGATAAATATATAGATAGATAGATATGAACAGAATGAGAGGGATAGTTATGAACAGAATGAGATAGACAGATGGTCCAGTGCCACTTATTTATCTAGAGTTCCTTCACAAAATCTAAAGAAGAATCAACAATATTATTCATCCTGATTTGGTGGCTCAGTTTCAGTCACTTTCCCACTGCTGTAAGGTGGCTTCTGTGTACCTTTTCTATAGATATTTCAAGGTAATTGTTCAGAAAAAGTCTTTGCTATGATACCTAGACTTTTTAATTTAAGCGCAGTACTAGACAGTTGTCAAGATAAATTTACACATGAGTTGGCTAGATGTAGCCATAAATTCTATGTTAATAGTTTCTTTTCTTGCACTTCTCACTTGTGGAACTCTCTTCTGGCTCTATACTTTCCAGCCAACTTTAAACTTCAAAAATGAAAATGCAATGTTTTTGTTCTCGCTCATTAGTAATGTTTCTGTTTCTAATTCTTCCACACTCAGGAATTCCTTGCGTCTCAGTGGCTTTATTGCCTTGCTTGGGATTAAATGATTAAAAAAAGATAGATAGATAAAAACAGAATGAGATAAAAAGATATGAATAGAATGAAATAGGCAAATAGATTTTAAAGGGTTCTAAAAAGTTTCCAGCTCAGTGTAGTTCAATAAAATCTGACAAAACAACCAACCAATCAGAATATTTTTCTGAATCCTTTCTTGTATGAACTTTTCAGCACCCCCTCTTAGATATCATTAGACCAATGTAAAATATATACAATGTGAATGAATAAAGGAATAAATTAATGGGTTTAATTTTTTAAAAAAATCTCTTAATTTTTATATATATATATATATATATATATATATATATATATATAGTAATAATAATAATAATGGTAGTAGTAATAATAATAATTCTAAAACATTAAATATTTAGTCCATACTTCATGTTTCATGTTCTGGAGTGTAGACCCACTTCCTTGATGTAGGATAGTTGGTCATCAACATTGATATTTTCAAGTAAGTTTCTCATGCTGATTGTGCTATAAAATTGCTATGTAGTGTGTGTGAGATTGACTTATGGTCATGTTATGTTAAAACACTAGCACAAAGATGAACAATATTAAGCCTGGCCAGTAAACTCTAGAGAATACCAGGTGCTGTAAGCTAAGATGTATAGGTGGTGTAATGAATAACAGATCAGAATGAGAAATCAGAGAGCTGAGTTTGAATTTCAATTAGGAATTCTGTTACATTTACTTATACCTTGGGTGATTATGAATTGAAAAGAGACATGATTACACAAGCCATCAACATTCATTGAGTCAGCACAGCAGAGCATTGGTTCATGCCTCTCCATTAATCTGGGGAAGGCCTTCATCCAACAAAGACAAAGAAGGGTGTGAGTTCATAGGTATGCTATATTTATGGGTTAAAGTGCTCATTATCAAGGATAGAGCATATGTAAATATAAAAATGGACATTAAAGTCAACACCCAGAGATAACAGTTTGTTTCCTTCAAAACATAATTGTCAGGCTTTGTGCTTTTGCTTAACTATTTATATATACAGGTCAGTGATGCATTGTGAGTAGGGCTATTTTATTGCATCATGGGTAATCTGTTGTATTAATCTAATGGTTATTTTGGTGGGTGGTAATGCAGTTTTTTGGCAATTTATAGTGTCGTTAGTTAACTTTTTTATTTATTATTTATTTACTTAGTTTATTTACTTATTTATTTGTTTGCATTATATATATATATATATATATATATATATATATTATATATATTATATATATACATATAATACTCTCTTTTTCTCTCCTTCTCACTCTATCTTTAAATATATATATATATATATATATATATATATATATATATATCCAAATGAAAGAAAGAAAAGATAGAGTAAAATTCCACTGTTCATAGCATTTACTTTTAAAAAGTGCTCAATGCAAAGTAGAGCAACAATATATTATTATTATTATTATTTTTATTATAAAAGATTACAATAAAAACATATTGAAATTGCTACACAAAAGCTTTCATGTTTCAATACTATGGTTGTACTTCTTCAGGTGATGCTAAGTAACTGGTGATTAAATGATTGTGTAGCAATTTCAACATGTTTTTATTATAATCTCTTATAATAAAAATAATAAGAATAATATATATATATATTTGTAAGTCCAATTTCAGTAATTATGCAAATCACACAAACCTCAATCACTGAAAGTTTTTTTGAAAAATTTTTGTCAAATTTTAAACAATTAATTTAGACATCAAAACAAAGCTTCAGTTAAATTTTTAGCTAGTTTCCTCATGTTTTATTAAAGTTATTGGATTTGTTATAAAAACTCCAGTGTGAAGTTATTATGTCAAACCAGAAAATCACTTTTTACTTTAATAACAAAGTAATAAAATCATCATTCATTAATCAACGCCTATAGTCGAACAAATAAAAAACATATATGATAAGTCTTTGAAGTATTTATATTTCGATATAATGACCCTTCTTCTCAATAACAGCCAGCAATAACATGCATTGATTTCATTTAATTTTTTACTTCAGTAGATTCAATTTCTGACATGGTGGTCTTAATTGCTTCTCATAGGTCTGCTTTGCTGTCATATTGTTCAACACCTTCATAAAATTTCATCTTCACAATTGAGCATAGATTTTCGATCAGATCAAAGATCAGGACTAGATGGTCACCATTCCATTATCTTCTCTCCTATAAACTTTTATGCTCAAAACAATCATGGGTAATCTTAGATAGATGAGAAGGAGAATTGTCATGCTTAAATACACACTTCACATTGAAACAGAGAGGCTGGGACTTCTACCATTCAAAGGAAGTCTTACCCATGAAATTGCAATAGTTAGCACTGTTCAGTTTAACTCCTTCATCAAATTTGAATGGTTCAATAATGGTTTGATTGATAATTACAACCCATTTCATCACACTGTAGCCTCCTTGCTGCCTTCTTTTAGCAATAGACACATCTGCATTGGATAAAATCCATTCTTTGGTCCTTCCAGCAGGTCCATCTATCAGGACCATCAAGTGTCTCTTGAGATTAGTCTGTGAAAATTACTTCATAAAGACAATTTTCATGTCATTGTTGCCCTAATTTTGATGCTTTAAAATATTTGATTGACTGAGAGGAGTTTGCCTAGGAGATTTCTTGAAATATCCTAACTTGCAAAGTATTCTACACAGTTTTGTCCTTGACTCATGCAATTCCAGCCTGTTCCAATATCTGAGAAATGGTCAAAAGTCATTGTTTCGCTATAACTCACTTTATTTTATGTTCTCCTCAGGAGGCAAGTTCCTAAAGTCTTTTCCTTTGCTTCTATTTCTCAATTTAGTTATATTTTCAACAACCCTCTTTATTGTTCAATGATCTCTGTGGAGTTTCTTTGATATCTTCAAAGTGGACATTCCCTTATTGAATAATTTTGTTATTTTCTGTTATTCAGCATTTGTTAGATCCTTACCCATGTTTCAAAATATATTATGGAAAAAAATTTTAAAAAATAGTTTTTCTTAGATTTTAGATGCATTAAACATATATTAGTTTAATCTGCATAATAATTCCAGACTGCAGTTTTTATAATAAACCCAAAAACTTTAATAAAATATGTTGAAATTACCTAAAAATTTAACTCAATCTTTGTTTCAACACCTAAATTAATCATTTAAAATTTGACAAAAATTGTTCAAAGTAAATTCAAGTTATTGAGGTTTATGTGATTTGCATAATAACTTCAGACGGCCTGTAGTTTAAGATTGGCAAAGAATGGTCAGTATTGGAGATTGAGTGTTTATAGATATAGACAGTGTGGATATAGGAAATAACACTTCATGGTGACTGTCAGTTTCACACCTCAAGCAAATTTTGACCATGTCTTTAGGTCATATATATAAAAAGAGTGAGAATAAGAAAGAAAAGGTAAAAAGAAATGAAATGGTAAGAGAGAGAGAAACAAGAATCAAAGGAATAAAAGATATTATGAAAGTGAGGGGAAAACAAACCAACGGGGAGGAAAGGAGATAGAGAGAAAAAAGAAGAAAGAAGGTGAGAAAGGAAAGAGAAGAAATAAGGTACAGCAGGGAGTTGGAGAAAGGGAGAAGTCTGGTGGAAGGAGATGCAGTGTAGAGGAGGAGGAGAGAGGAGGAGGAGAGAGGAGGAAGGGGAGGAGGAGAGAGGAGGAGGAGGAGGAAGACAACAGGATAACTGGAAATAAAGTGGGACAGGGAGGATAATGCAAGAGAGAGTAGGAAGTGAGAAAACAGGAAGAAGGAGAGAGAGAGAGAGGGAGGAAGGAGACAAAAGAGGAGGAAGGACAGACAATCGAAAGGAGCAGGAAGTATAAAGGGTGTGGGTTAGGGTGGAAGGAGATAAATAGTGGGTCAGAAAAGATACAGCTTGAGAGGCAGAAGTGAGGTAGCAGGAATAAAGAGGGAAAGAGAGGAAGAAAACAGGGAAGGGAGGATGGAGAGAGAGAGTAAAGGGAAAAAAGAAGGAGAGATTGTATAGGCAGAATGGAAGGTGGGACAAGAAGAATGGAGCAAGAGAGAGAAGAATGAGTGAGGAAATGAGAGAGTAGGAGGAAGGAGGGATAGAGAGAAGAGAGTAAAAATAAGACAGGGAGAAAGAGGAGAAAAGAAATGGAAAGAGAAGAGAAGAATGAGAGAGAGAGAGAGAGAGAGAGAGAGAGAGAGTGAAGCAAGTGGGTGGGAGTGGATGAGTAGAGTAAAAGGAGATAAATAGGTGGGGCTGGTTGTAGAGTGAGGACATAAGAGAGCAGGAAGAAGGGGAGAAGAAGGAATGAGACATAGATAGGTAGTAAAATAGTGGGAGAGGAGAGGGAGAGTGTGCAAGAATGGATAGGGAGTAAGAGTAGAAAAAAGTAGAATGTGATAGAGAGAGAGAAGGGTCAGGAAGGAGATAAAGAGATGAGACGGGAGATAGTGAGAGATGAACTGAAAGAGCAGGAAGGGGGAGTGATAGAGAGAGGAATGAGGAATAAATAAAAGGGAGAAAAATAAGATAGGAGAGGAAGAAGGTGCAAGAAAGGGTCGGAAAGAAAAGGGAGAGAGAGGAAAAAGAATAAAGAGAGAGAGGAAGAAGGAAATAAAGGAAGAATGGAGGTGAGACAGAATAGATATATTATGGAGAAAATGAACAAAGACAAAAAAAATTGTAAATAAAACTCGAATAAAATTTAAATTTTGAAACTCTCAAGAATTGAAAAAAGGAGAGAGGGAGACATTAAACATATTATTTTTGTTCAAATTAAAATGGAACAAATGTTTTTTATATATACTTTTTAGCTTGAACAATGTCTTCAAATCAGGAAAAAGCAGACAAGTCAATCTCTCTTTTGCAGGTGTGCAGGAAAGAAACAAGAGGAGGTAGACAAATGGTGGATGATTGAAATTAATTAATAAGAAGCACGTGTGCCAGGAAGAAAGGCAATGGGTGCTTACAAAAGTAGTCAAATGAAAGAGAAAAAGAATAAATACTTATAGTAAAAAAGCTTTCTTATAACATACACACACAGATTCATGTATACATAGATGTGTATGCAGACATACACTGTACTTCATATATATATATATATATATATATATATAAAAGTGTTCATGGATGTGCATAGTATTTGAAGGTTTTAACACAGTTTTATATAATGGTAATTGTAATATTAGCTGTTACCTTATAAGGAAACATTTGGCATCCATTGACTGAGCAGCTAGTCCTACTTTCAATTTAAATTTATAAAATTTTACACTAGAAATAATTTATCAGAAAAATAAGTTTCTCAACTCCACTAGCTGTTATCGTTCTTTCTAGTAATGATGCATGTAGACTTCCTTCCTAACCTTTTCTTTCAAAAGGCTTGAATATAAAAGTGTATGTGCATGTGTGTATATATATATATATATATATATATATATATATATATATATATGTATGCATGTATATATGTATAAATGTGTGTATGTGTTACATATATATATATATATATATCTATATATACATGCAAGTATATTTATGCATTTAAATACATATTTATGCACACTCATAAACATATGCTGAAAGGTGCTGATAAGTTATCAGCCTAACCCACTTCTTGAAATCTGACCAAATTATCAAACATGGGATTTCATCTTAGAATATGTTCTTTCACATGCATGCATCCATATACGTATATTGGCTTAAATCATTTAAACTCACATTCATGAATATATATATAATTATTTATTTAAAAATATGATTCCAACGCTACATAAGAGTTCTCATGTTTCAAAACAAGAGCCGAAAACTTCACTATAATTATTTGAATTAAATTGAATTAAAGTACTAAGCTCAGTTCCATCTTCAAGCGAAATTTTTTTGGGAAAAAGATTCCCAAAAAAATTTCGCTTGAAGATGGAACAGAAGTTTTCAGCTCTTGTTTTGAAACATGAGAACTCTTGTGTAGCGTTGGAATCATATTTTTAAAAAAATAATTATATTTATGCTCTACTTTTGTATCGAGCACTATTTTTTTAAAAATAATATCAAAAATATTAAAGAACTTTGATTATTTACCTAACGAGTTTTTTCCTATTTTCTATATATTTTTACACACACACAGACATATATATATATATATATATATATGTGTGTGTGTGTGTGTGTGTGTGTAAATATATGGAAAAATAGGAAAGAACCGTTAGGTTAATAATCCGAAGTTCTTTAGTATTTTTGTTTTTATTTTTAAAAAACTGTGCTTGATACACAAGTAGAGCCTTTATAGAGATACACATTTAACAGTGTAACAAAAGAGCCAAAAACTTTCTGTCATTGAAATAGAACAGATGATATGCATTGAACGGATGTCATTATTCATTTGAAAAAAGCACCCTGACCCTACCTTGACTTAAGCTCTTTTCTAAAGTAACTAATATGTTGATACAATAGTTGTCAGTGAAAATGAATACCCTACTGCCTCTTATTAAAATTATTGGTTTTCTCCATTTCCATAGAAATTAATATTATGAATGTATATGCTTATAAATCTCCATAAATTTCAAAATTAGTTATTCCAAAATTCACTTGAGGATGAAACAGAACTAGGTACTTTAATTTAATTTAATTTCTATAATATATAGTTATTAGCTTCTGTTTTTGAAACATGAGAACTCTTATGTAGCAATGGAATAATATTTTTTACAAAATAATTATAATATATATATATATATATATATATATATATATATATATATATATATATATATATATTCTAATTTTCAAATTTTATTAGAAATTTGTTCTAAGGACCCTGGTGGAGAGTACATCTTTTTTATTGTCTCTTAAATATGCAGGCCAGTAGGCATAATATAAACTGTTAAAAAAAAGGGTGCAACTACTTTTAGTTAAATACTTGTGGCTTAAAAATAACTCTTTGGCCAGATCATCATCCACAAAATAAAATCATGAGATTATTGTAGTAGTAGTATGTAATTTTTATTCTCGCTGTAGACATGTGAGGCAGAGATGAAGTGAGGTAAGGGGAAAGTGAACAGCTGAGCCTTTCTCTTGCTCTCTTTGTGTTTTCTGCTGGTAGTGACCACTGTCTTATAGAGTACATTGTTCTTTGTCATGTCATCTTTGTCTGAAAAAAATTATTTATCAAGGTTTGGTTTTGTTCAGTGACCTTGATTTTACAGTTTTGATACTACAATTTTCCATGATTTTCTCACATACATTCATTTCTGCTCGATGCGTATCCAAATGTAAACAAATGACTTCACACATTATGAAATTGACAAAAATTGACCTTGCTAACCAAAACACTCTGTGGCGAAATCGGTAAAAGCATGTCAGGTTATATGACGGTTCTGTATAGAATACATGTTTGATTCCTGTCTGAGGACGCATATTTTCTATGACAATTTCTTGGACATTCAGGCCAGTAAATGTTGTTAATACAGTTTATTTACTTAAATGTTTGTATCTATAGAAAAGAATATATAAACATAAAAATGTCTTAAAATAATTGTTGGACTTTGTCCATCTCAGAATATATATATATATATATATATATATATATATATATATATATATATATATATATATATATATAGATATAAAAATTAATCTTTTATGTATATATATATAAATATATATGATATACATACATATTGATATATATATAATATATATGTATAAATATATATATATATATATATATATATATATATATATATATCAATATATATATATATATATATATATTCAGATAAGCGAATCTTGTTTTATATATATATATATATATATATATATATATGTGAAAAGTGTATATAAATATAAATAAATATATATATGTATAATTATTTATATATTATATGCGTGGTACTTTAAATATAAATAATAATAATTTTTATCTATCATAATTTTACACAAACCCCACCACACGTATATACATACATGCGAGGAAATATTTTTCAGCGGAAAAAAAAAAAAATATACATAATATGACATGTATACAGTCACAAGACACTAATGTGACATTTCCGCCACACTTCCAATGTTTAAATTTCAACATTTCAACATACAAATGCATATGTATAGACATAACACCACCCGTATACATACATGTGTCATAGCCGAAACTGCCCACATATGTTTATATATGTATGAGTCCCGACGGACGAACAAGTATGTATATGTGTCTGCATATATCGATGTTTGTGTTAGTACGATGAATGACGAAACGACGAAATTTCCCCCACCACTTCCACAATAACACCAATACACGCAATCTACATAAACCCAAATTTTTTAAAACATTAATCAGTTTGTCTGACGATCGCTAAAGCATGAAACCCAGGGTCACAAACTCACATCTATCCAACAAAAAAAATATATATATATATATATATATATATATATATATATATATATATATATATATATGCATATATTAGTTTCATTGAAGATGACTGATAAGGCACTGTGATTAAACTTTTGTTAAATTTTTCTTACATTCATAAAAGTGATTTATTTTCTGGACACATAGTGTAAAACTGTCCAAATGATTTCCTCATCTAATCTTTAAGCCTCTAGTAAGGATGTTTTTGCTAAACTGAATATATAAATTTTTTTAACTTTTAATTAGGATCAATTTAAATACACATAGAAACCTAGCCAAATATGGATACAATAATCATCCATATGCAAAAAGAGTTAAAAATAATGGAAGCATTAACAAAAAAGGAGAAGCCAACTCTTAACAAGGCTGTAATATGCTCACTGTATTCAGAAATTAAAATATTCCTGTAGATTCAAATTAAAGGAACTTGGACACACAATGGAAATAGAATATTTTATTTGTACACCTTTGTTCTTTGCATGTGTGTCCTTTCTAAAATGGTTGCTCAGCCTTTTCTGGGTAAGCTACATTCGTTCTGGTTGAAAAGTTGCCAAGGAGAGCAACTTGTGAAGATTAACAATTCTGATTGCTATATAGACATATTTAAATTTAATAAAAAAACCTAATTACAGTGCCTTGTCAGTCGTATTCAATAGAACTTGTATAAAAACAGGGATTGCTGACGAAATACACAATTCCAGAGCCTTCTCAATCCTGTTGTAGGAGCCCTTCTCTTAATGACCATGTCTTTAGTTGTGTAGCCGTGCTCAGCCTTCTTGTCCAGTTGAGTGTTGGTGAGGCTATTTAGCTGATAGTTGGGGCGGATGACCACAGACTCTCAGGAGTTCTTTAACAGCTCTGGTTTTTTGTACTGCTGGGGATTCAACTTACCCTCCTCACAAGACCAGTGTCTGGTGGGGGAACTAGTTTATGCATTGAAAACTTGACCACTCAAGTTTTGAATTCAGAGTTGCAAAGCTAAGGGGGACCCAGTCTGTCCTGCTATTTATCCATAGCCGTGCAACGAAGAGATAGATTCATGCCTCACCCAAAAGTAACAAACTTGACTGGAATTTGAACTTGGCTTACTAATTCTTCAATCTGAGGCACACTCTATTACTCCATTGTACATATATTTCTGTTATTGCAAGTAAAGGTCTGCATATCAAGTACTAATGAATTATGAATGCTATTTTCATTTGGATATGATGTATCCATTATAATAGTATGATTTTGTTAATCGTTTTGATGTTTTTGATCATTTATTTTTTCGAATGTTGTATATTTATTCTTATAACTTTATCAAAATCAGTTTATTGAGTTTTATATTTTGGAATTATAGAATTTACCTTTATGTCCTTATTTTTCCTTGATAAAATGTTCTTTGAAGCTTTAAAATAAAAAGTTATTTCACATTTAGACTTTTTCTTAACATCGTTCTGAACTTTATGCTCACTACTGTATATATATATATATATATATATAGCATAATGAGAAGCCAATTTGAGGACAATTTGAAATATCAAATATATATATAAATAAATAAATACTTTCATAAAATAAAACATTATAATTTTTAATGTGAAACTTTTTCTATATATATATATATATATATATATATATATATATATATGTATCAGATTCAACTGTCATATAGATTTACAAATGCTGTGTCTGCTCCTGGCCATAGTTTTTATGGGTGAGTAAGTTTTAGTAATTTTTACCTGGAATAGTAAAGATATACATTTTGCTGAAACAGAGAAATGTCTTCCTTTGTTAGTTGAGGATAGAATGAGTGTTAGTGTTGGCTTCAATTGTTGGCAATTTCTCCTTGGGGTCAAAGGCTTTTGGCCAAGCATCCACAGGTTGACTGGACTTTTCCCACAATTAGACTATATATAGATATATTCAGGTATGTAATTTATATAACCGGTAGCGTGAGTATGAAAATCAAGTCTACCCATGGCCAAGTTGATCACTGGGTATCAGGTTAACTCCTTTGTATATAAAATATATAAACATTTACTACAGAAATAAATTGCAAATGAGGAAAAAAGTATTTGATAATGCTGACAGAATAAGGTTATCAGATGAAAAATTATATAAAGATTTAATGAAAGAGAAAAGAGATTGTCAGTGGTTAAGAGTTATTTTTTAGGCTTATCAACTCCTTGTGGGTTATTTAAAGCCAGAACCTATTTTGGGTTGTAGAATGTTGCTTACAGTAACTGGTGTTCCCAAGTGGTCCAATATCTAAGAAATCACGAGGCACATTACTTCTTAACTTCTTGATTAAACAAAAAGTGGTGGGTTAATTGTTGAGGCAATGATAAGTCAAGGAATAATGTCATTAGATGTACAATATATAAATGTTCAATGTAGAAATTGATTGTAAATTGTTTTATTATAGAAAATGCAAAACAAAAGAGGTAAAATATATTTTCAGTGGTCAGTATTTAAGGCAAGCGTGATTGATAGAAGAAAGTTTTCTTTCTTTACACTAAATTTCGTCCAACGCAAAGCTCGAGAGCCTATCAAGGTAGAGGATTACTGCTAAAATAGTTATAATAAATGAGGTGTCTAATATGAGTGAAAGATAAGCTGGTAGGAAGTGAAAATGACGGGGATAAAGGGAATAGATAATAAATGATATTTGATTTAAGTAGCCCTGGGCATGACAATAAACGACATTTTGCAGCAAGGCCTCTGATTGTGAGATTTGAGATTTTGAGGAGAGTGGAACCAACCCATAATTGTTGTTGTTCCCAGTTCCATTCTGACTCATGAAAGTATATAAATAAGTTTTTATAGTAAAAATATAAACAATACATTTTTATATAAAATAAAATTACCAACAATACCAATTTATAGTAAAAATTGCCAAGAACACATTTCATCAGTTGTTGAAGGTATACACTTGTGCTGAAAATATATTTAATTTCTTCACTTCGAAACCATTGACTTGATGCTCTTTGCAACACAACAGCATCAGGTGTTCTTTTTTTGCAATTAATTTTGATTATTCCCAAACTTATTTCCAAGTTATAAAAATTGTTATCATCCAAAAACATTTGTCACGAAAAATCACATAAAAAAATTCTAAAAACGATGACAGTAATGAAACTTGAGGATCCAAAATTTCAGGATTATGGGTCCAGATCCAGCCCAGAATGTTTTTAATTTGTTCACAGAGTCAGACTGATTCCAAAAACATATGATATTTTGGGCTATGACCTCTAGGAGTAAAGTTGAAAACAAAGACAATTTTATTTTGAAACACTGTAATTTGAGAACAGTAACAGTGCTATCTTCCCCCCATGAATATGGAATCGGCTATTGCTCAACACTTAGTTCAGAATATAGCCTGCGTCAAGTCGTATAAAAAAGAGTTGTTTCAAATTATTCATACAGCTGACTCCAACAATCATTAGAAGATTTTGGAATCGGTCTGCATAGGATTAAGGAAACCTTCTCTCTGCCAGTAGAAAGAATTTGTAAAGTCTCTTAATCTGTTAGGGGATATTTTATTTTAACTGTCCCTTGCTAATTTATTTACACGTTATTTCCCCTCCCCTCGTTACAAGTATATACACTTGTTTGTTATTTTAGTGTGTTTCCCCCCTTTTTTGCTCTTCATTTTCGTTAATATTCTTTTTGTTAATTAATTATCCAACGATTGTCTCCTGATGAGATGTTGGTTGAAAGGGCCTTAGAGACTTTTAAAATTAAAATCAATACATTCCTTGTTTTTAAAACTATATATAAAATTTGTACCTCTAAGCATTTGTTTATATATATATATATATATATATATATATATATATATATATATACTGCAACTATGCTGAGCAGACTTTAATTGTAGTTTTTGGGAGAGAGCATATAATATGTTATGATCTTTAGTTTGAACAACATCAGTATGCTCAAACTCAAAACCTCGGTCATGATGACTTGTAACTTTGTGCTAGCACAACAATCAATGACTTTTGAACAGTTTTGTCTGCCTAATTTCACTTATAAGGCTTGGGTCAGTCCTTAGTGTAGTTTTCATGCACTTCCCAAAGGGGCTGCACACAGGCCTCAAAGTGGTTTGACTGCTTAAATTCTATTGGATTTTTCAAATATTCTAAAAAGTTGCACATCCAAATCAATATTTTAGATAAACTGTCTGAAGTTCATGTTTTGTCTCCTTTTTGTTCAAATACTTTTGACTTTCTCAGTCATTACCAAGAACAAGGTATTGTCATCCATATACACATACACACATACAATACACACACAGCATGAACCAATATTTTCATATGCAAAACTTCTTAATATAAGTTTTCATGAGATTTTTTGCTATTCTTGCCACTTTTGGGAAGTTCAGGACATTTTGGTCTGGATGGGAGAAAAAATATGATTAATTCTTTCTTTGAACTTGCCAAAATCTAGAAGTTCTTTATTTTTCAATCCAACTCAACAGAAAGAAGAAATCTGTATAAAGCTCCAAATAAGCAAAACAATAACATGTCGATAAAATGAGATTGTAAAAGGTTTTTTTTCTCTTAAGTTCTTTAAAAAGAATATCTTTACCCAATTGCAAAAGATTTAAATCAATAGAATTGGTTCCAGAAAGAGAAAGATCCAAACAAATTTTAAAAAAAATCTGAGACAAAATCTTGTAAAAACTATTTTCTCTAAAAATAAAAATTGAAAATAACACTTCAGAAGTGATTCCACACCAAAAAAGAAAGTGTCATGGTGCCCATGGGCTCTGAGTCCATGAAAAGAAACCAAAAAATATATATATATATATATATATATATATATATATATATATATATATATATATATATATGAATATATATATATACATATATATATATGAATATGTATATATATATATATATATATATATATATATATGTATGTATATATATATATATATATATATATATATATATATATATATATATATATATATATTCATATCTATTTATATATATATGCATATGTATTTATTTATATATATATATATATGTGCATATGTATTTATTTATTTTATATATATATATATATGCATATGTATTTATATATGTATATATGTATATATATATGCATATGTATTTATATATGTTTATATATATGCATATGTATTTATATATATATATATATATATGCATATGTATTTATATATATATATATATATATATATATATATATATATATATATATATATATGAGCACATGCTTGCATTTTTAGAATATTTGCTTTCTAACCATGAGAATTGTATTTGAACCTTACAATACTCAATTTGTCAGGAAGGTGACATCTTGTTGTTATTATTCTATTGAGTTTGTCTCAGAGTGTGGCACCATTGCAAAGTGACTGAAAACCATACCATGGGTTGACTCAAGCACTGTAAGTGAAATTGGGTTGATGGAACTGTTTTTATTTTTTTTCCTATGTTATGCTTGCATGAAGTCCCAAGTCATTGTGACCAAGAGGTTGAATGTTTTGGCCTTATTCAAACAGCTGATCATGACAAATTAAATGCTCTCTCTCTAAGGTTTGTTCAGTATAATTGCAGTATAAACCACAGGTTGACTCTGTCGGCATTGAACAAGCACAAATATTCCTGAGCAGGTGTCTGCAACAGGGATTAGTAAGCAACCCCAAAAGACAGATGCTCCATACAAAATTCAACATTAAATAACCTTTCCCAAGGGTATTAGCACATAAGTAAATATAATGGATTTGACTAGAATTTGAACTTGGTTCTCCGATTCCTCAATTTGAGCCACTATCCATTATGCCCCCATGCCTCCCTCTGGAAAATAGGTTTCTCATGTAGGTGTTAACATTATTTCCAGTATTGTTGGGGGTTTCCTTCCTAACCTTTTATTTGAAGTCATGTGGAATATCATAATCGTTATTATTTTTCTCTTTGAGTGACGTGTGATATCCATTTTATGTGTTGCTGATGTTGAAAGTCCACAAGTGATGTGGTTTCTGTTATTTGGTACAGTTCCTTGTGATTCTCTAGCACCAGTTCCCAGTGTTTGAAGAAGGATATTTATTATGTTTGGCTAAGTGCAAATTAATGGTCCATTCATGCATAATTAAATATATATCCATGAATATATGTATATATAAAAGCAACTGAAATTACACTGAAAGAAACACCAGTCTCAAATTAATAATGCTAGAGCAAAATCAACTGAATCAATTGCTAGTTCTGCTGCTAGGAAAGTTGGTTCACTGGGTCATGGTAGATAATTTTTCTTGACATAATCTATTTTACATATTTATAAGTCTTCACAATGCTGCCCCATATGGTCTGGTGCTGCTGTTAGAGATTCTTGATAAAATTCAAAGAAAGCTGCCCAGTTCTAACTTTCCAGTCTTGACAGAGTTCAAATGTATCTCCTAGTCTTTGTTGGAGAAGAATTATTTTCCAAACTCCAATCTCTCTTTCACAGGCACAGGCAGGATGTGGCAAGCCTCTCACTGCCCTATCATTACTTCCATGGAAAGTGCTCAAATGAACTATCGGGTCATCCCATAAGTTCTGTCCAAATTTTAAATAAAGAAAACAAGTGACCAAATGTTACATTTAATTACAGATTCAATCAACAATGTATTTTCCCTGATTATCTATGATTTCGTTCCATCTATTAACAAGCTTACTAATTCCATTACTGTAAAATTCTTTTGGCTTTGATTTGAAGAACTCACAAATGTCAGTTTTAACCTCTTCCTGTGTTACAAAAGCTGTTTCTTCCAAATGATTCTGCAAGCTATGAAACAAATGGTAGTCTGAAGGAGCAAGATCGGGAGAATAAGGTGGATGAGGAGTTTTCTCCCAACCAAGTTCTTCGATCTTTTGTGACGTGATTCTTGCTGTGTGGGGTCGCGCATTGTCCTGATGAAATATCACTCCTTTTCGATTCACTAAAGCAGGTCTTTTTTTCCTCAAAGCTTAGTTCAAATGCTCTAATTGCTGACAGTATATTTGAGCATTAATTGTTGCATTAGGTAGTAAGAATTCAAAGTGGATTATTCCTTGGCGATCCCACCAGATTGAAAGAAGAACCTTTTGCCCATGAAGTTCCCTTCTCGGCTGTGGCTGGAGTCCTTCCCCTTTACCAAGCCACTGTCTATGATGCTTAACATTTCAATAAAAGATCCATTTTTTGTCGCCAGTCTATCCAAAAAAGGTGAAACAAGCTGGCAAGAATGGAGAGAAGAGCAGATATCAACTCAGGATTTGAGGTTGTTTTCAGACAATTCATGAGGCACCCATTTTCTAAGTTTAGGAACTTTTCCAAGTTGTTGAAGATGACGATGAACAGTTGTATGGTTTGAACTGAGAACCACTGCCAATTCCTCAACTGATAAAGCAGGATTTTCTTCAAGGGCTTCTTCAAGAAGCTTTTCATCAAACTCAACTGGACGTCTGGTTCGATCTTCATCTTCAAGGGTGAAATCTCCACCTCTGAATTTTGCAAACCATCTTCTGCAAGTTCTTTCATTCCCACATTCCTCTCCATAAACTGAGTGAATGTTTCTAGCCGCTTCGGCTGCTGAGTTTCCTTTCTTGAATTCATAAAGCATTATGTGCCTCAAATGATTCTTTGGTACTTCCATGTTAGCTGGGTTTTAATAAAACAAAATTTAATTTTATTGTTCTCTGAAATAAAATTTGACCAGTTTAAATGCATCTAAACATAAAAATAATGTTCAGCTCTATTAGACATTATAAAATACTCTTTAAATTTCGTTTATTTTAACAAAAAGTTAAAATTTGGACAGAACTTATGAGATGACCTGATACATTCTTTGGTTCTGCCAAGTCTAACCTTCACGGCTAGGACCTGCCATGCCACTTACATATTAGCAAACTATCCACATTGCCTCCATATTCCATCAGTAAGAAGTAAATTCTACTTGAACCACTGTTCTATGGAACAGACTTCCAAGAGGATGTTTTCCCTGATCACTATAACCTGTTCAAGTCTAGATTTATCCGTTATCTTCCTCTTCTATCTATCTTAACTCCCTTAGCGTAACACTCTACCTCAAGTAGCCCCTGGACCTTGTACAGGGTGAACCTTACTGTAAAAAAATAAAGAAAGAATCTTCAATGTTGAAATAGTTGATGTACCTAAGTTCTATGCTAATCATTTTTCTCACACTTCTTGCTTGTGGAATTTTCTTTCAGCTTCTTGCTTCTCAGTCAATTCTTATTTGCAAAAACTTAAATGCTGTATCAATCATTATCTTCTGTCTTCTTAATTCCTGTTCTTTTATTGTTCTCTGTCCTTAACAGTGTGTTTTTCTCATATTCTCTCACACTCAGTAATCCCTTGTGTCTTAGTGGCTTTATTGCCTTGCTTCGGGTAAAATGATTAAAAGATAGAAATATAAAAGGAGAGAATTAAACAAGAATTTTCAGAATCTTAACTGTACAAGAAAGTCAAGACTGAGGATATAATTAGAATTTATGTCAGTTTGTAGGGGATTTGGTCAAATTTCCAGGGAATTTTTTTTCACAATATTCAGAATCACATAATATTTGTTTAGTGAGTTGATATGTCATAAAACAACCAACTTAACCAAATTGTCTTTTTTATAAATACCATGGAAAAAACAGGCCTTGAAACCCTGGCCTAACTTAATTTGTCAACAAAGAGGTTACTTGGCAGTGCCCAACTCCTCTCAAAGTAGACAGCTAATGCAGGACAACCCCTGACAAGCATTTTTATGATCTATAAAATGATTGAAATTCCACACCATATAATTCCTTATAACTCTATGCTAAAAGCAGATGCCTGTCTGTAAGTATCATGAGACAAATAAGAATGGAGTTAATAGCAGAAGTATTAGAATCTCAGATTTGAATGAGTTCGTACATAAAGAATTTGCCTCACAGCATCTGTCTTCTTTCCAAGCAATATGAGATGGACAAAACTGAGTTACAGGAAAGAATCCTAGTGTGTACTAAATTCACCTTAAAATATCTTTTTTCTTCTCAAGAAATGGTTTTTCAAGAACCCAATTGATAGTCTTGAGTGATGATAAGTTTTCACAAAATGCTTGCTGTCCATAAACTTGTACAAGAAAAAAAATCAATTTGTATTTTTGAGCTGAAATAAAAAAAATAACATCATTAACTCTGGATGATGTTATTATGAAGAAAAGATGACGAAAAATGTAGCCATACAGAAAAACCTAATTTTGAATTGTCCATCAGCAAAGGTCATGATTATAATTTGGTGAATATAAAATGATTTGGCTACCCACCCTACACCATTATGCCTTCAAATCAGTAGTATTTATCGATCTATAAGACAGATGTGCATTTAAGAGACATTACAATTTGTGTATATTTAACTTGATAGTTATAGTACACGTTCAAACTTTAGGCAAATTGGTCACAGTCTAATTGCCAGTTATTTTCTGTGTACCATCAGGGCACTAACTATAACATATGGATATAGATGTGATTGTAATAAATGATGTTGAATTTTACAATACGAATCAATGTTTCTGCAATAAAATTGGTATTAACCAACCCATTTTGGTAAAATGCTCAGGATATATTTATATGGTTAATATCCACTGAATTGGGTCATATTTATCACATACAGAAGAGGACATTACCACACAATAATTCCTCTTGCCAAGAAGAACTCTCCTCAGAAAAGAGAGAAATTGTTACCCACCATTGCTATAAAAACTGGGGACAGAAACACATTATGTTTTTTTCTGCTGGCAAATAATAACTTGAGGAATAGATCATAAAATCAAGCACACAGACACTGTAGACATATTAATATTTTACATTTTACTTCTCATCATCACACTTTACATGTACGTCCATTTAGTAGCCCAATAAATATTTATAAAGTTTCAGACATGTTTCTTTTTTATCCCAATTTCACATTATTTTTCATAAGTAATAATGAGCGATAAATAGAATTTGTAATATTTTGTAATAATTTTATCCAAAGCAAGGTAATAAAACCTCTAAGACTCAAGGGGTTACTAAGCGTGAGAGAATATGAGTAAACGAAAAACATTATTAAGTAAAGAGAACAATAGGAGAACAGAAATTAAGAAGATAATGCTTGACATTGAATTTAAATTTTTGAAGATCAAAGTTGAGAAATTTAAATGCAGTGTCAATTGTTACCTTTAATTATATCTTTATATATATTAATTATATCTTTAATAATTGGAAATAATTAATTTATAATGATGAATAGAGAGTTACATTGAATGGCCCTGAAAGCATCTAATGAGGCTGTGTCAAGGCAATATCACCTTGGGCTGTGCCTTTTATAACAACAGTGAACCAACAAACTTAGAAAATAAGGGTGAGATGGAGTAATGTATTGGGTTTATATTGTAGACAGTCGAATAAGATGTCTCCTCAAAATTGATGATATTTCAAGATAATTATTGTAAATACTTGGACAGGATGTTTTTTGGTTTTACTAATCACAAAGAACTTATTCATGCAAAACATTGCTCCTTCAGATTCTGCAGGGGTGACTATTATTCACTATACCAAAAATGGTTTAAATTATGGAAATGGCTGCCATTTCCAGGTATGAATCTCTCTCTCTCTCTCTCTCTCTCTCTCTTGAGATCTATCATTAAAAGATATATATATATATATATATATATATATATATATATATATATATATTAATGCCCCAAGCAAAGCAATAATAACACAAAAATGCAAAGGGCTACTGGAAGTGAAAAAAAAAGATTTTAGAAGAAACCAGAAACCCAATTCTAAACAGGAAACAATGAATAAACCTTTATACCTGTTCAAAAAACTGGGGAAGAGTTCAAACCAGATGATAAGCAAAACTATCCACTTCAATTGAGGAGAAAATATAAATAATTAGTGAATAAAATTTCAGAGTTCAGCTGGAGATATTAGAAGTATAGAGCTGAAGTAGATGTTAGAAGGAACAGGAACCTCACCAACACTGCTGCAGTTTTAATTTATGGATTTTCAGGATGGTTTAGTTAATTTGTACCTTCTGTCACTTCATATTAAACTATACTGCCTTTGTTATGTTTTATGTTGCCAACCCCAAAAATTTACATTTCGTTCTCATTTAATTCTTACCATTGTGGTGAGTGTGATATTCTTTTCTTTATTTACAATTCTCAGCTCCTGATGGTAAATGAAAATTGAGAAATTAGAAGACAATGAAATATATATATCATAATATATTCTGGTGTACCAACCACTAGCAATAGTTTCATAAGTGGTGATGTACACAATTCTCAGGTAATTGTATTCGGTTACATGGACACTTTATACCTACTCAGCTTGCTTAAGATATTAGCTATCTTTTTCTGGTATGCCTCTTTAGCAAACTCTTTCTGGAGTTGATTCATGTGGTTTATATATATATATATATATATATATATATATATATATATATATATATATATATATATATATATACATGCATATACACACATGCACCTGCACCCATATGCATATAAATGTATATATATATATATATATATATATATATGGGGCACCTCAAGGTGGTGTAATGGTTAGCAAGTTTGTCTTGCTAGAACAATTACGAATGAGTAGTGAGTTCGATCCTCACTGGGTGCCCCCTTACATTCGGCCTTGTGCCACATCCAAGTTACGCTTGGAAAATCTATATATATATATATATATATATGTATGTGTGTGTGTGTATATATATATATATATATATATATATATATATATATATATATATATCACACACACACACATATATATATATATGTATATATATATATATATATATATATATATACATGTGTGTGTGTGTGTGTGTGTGTATATATATACACACACACACACACACACACACACACACACATATATATATATATATATATATATATATATATATATATATGCATAGGTGTGGGTGTGGTTGTGTACTTGTTAAGCATTGCTCCATACAGAGGCATCTGAATATAGCTTGCAGTGACCTGAATGACAAGCTGGTGAAATGAAATCTAAATAGCCTTTACAATCAATAGAGTAATATATAGAGTAATATACTGAGTAATCGTATTCATTACGGTTATTAAACATCTGTGATTGGACTTTGGCCAACCAATACAAATATTATTGATTTACTTTTTCTGGAAACATTTTCCTGCACTGACTTTGGTGGCTAAAATGTTAAAGCCCTCCCACCCAACAGAAAAAAAAAATATTTTAAAATTTGTACAAATATCAACGACCTTATTAAAATAAGGGTTTTGTTTGAATTCTCTGCTGAGGCGTTATCATTATTTACATTATTTACGCACATATCATCATCATCATCATCATTTCTGTTGTTATTTTCATGTTTCAGCTGTTATGCCTACTTGCCTTCTTCAGGTGCTTGTTGATCGAAGTAATTTTCATAGGATTCCAAAATGAACTCTATATTTACTCTATGGATGACTATTACTCTCATCTGCTGTCCATGTTGTTGTTTAGACTGTTCTTTTAATACGGACTTAAACTTAGTGAATACAGGCTGAACAAAACCAAGTAAGAACATGAGAAGACATCCCCTAAACATCTACCATCCCCTATAAGTGAAATAAATAATTCAGTTTAGAATTACCTGAAAGTTACCTGGATCAACAATCACTTATTGGAGAATGAAAAAATTTAAACTCATTATACAAAAATATTTTAAGCATTGTTTATTTAGGAAGCAATCCTTCTTTAAATCGTATTCTATGAATGAAAATAGATAATGAATATGTCTGAATTTCTGTGATAAAGAGTTATCATTATTATATACACTATACATTATTGTATAGTTTGAAATTTAATGATCTGTTAATTACACAAAAAACAAGAAATTGTACTATACACAGGTAATTTTTTTGAAGATTTTAAAAATCATTCATTTTTGGTGACTGGTTGCACTATACAGAGGTCACCTTTTCTGGAGGTGTTAAAATTCATGCATTTTCAGTGACCATAACCTAGCTGGTAGGCCTACATTCTCACGGCACCTTTGGTCCAAAATCTATATTTTTATCAAACACACTCACATTGACGTTACAGGTAAGCTCTTGCATTATGTACCAGTAATCCTGACAAAAAGGTCATTGAAAAAGCAATACCTCAGCAATGTAAACACTTGCAAGATGAAGATGAATGCAAATTTGAGATAGGAAAAATCTATTAATTCTTCATTTATATAAGGTATTTGTTAATTTTAAATGGCATACATAGTGATTGGGGTTTTGCTCTTCATGTCGCAACAAAATGGAAGAAACATAGGCAGGCCCAGAGCTACTGTTGTCAGACATGAATGAAAACAAAAAGTATGTTATCTAAATCTTTGTATCAGATATTTTACTGTAAGCGGTACTAAATAAGAACTAGATGGGATATCCCTAGACATGGGCAATGGAATGAGAGCAACATATCCCTATAAATTAAATAAAGGGGTCAGTTTGAAATTTTCTGTAGGTTACTCACATCGACAAAAACATGAAATGCTGTGATAGCAACAAAGATCAGGACAATAGCCTGCATATAAGTAATGTAGATCAATTAAGAGCTTTTGAAATAATTGTGATAATTGTCCTTGGCATCTCACTAATTTAGTGAAACTCTTTTATTGAACTTAGAACCTAGAACTGAATTGTTAGTGCGTTAACTCATTTGAGTAGAATCCTCAGTTTCTTCTAAATAGCCAGCTTTTTTGTTAATTGGTATCACCCCATGCAAGGCAGTAAAGTCACTCTACAGGGTGTACAAGAATTAAGGGCAGAAATAGTTAATAATGAGCAGTAAGAGGAAAGAATAATCAGAAGAACAGTAGATAGTGATTGACATTGCATTTAAATTTTTGCAGATTAAAGTTGGCTGGAAAGCATAGAGCTGGAAGGGAGTTACACAAGCGAGAAGTGTGAGAAAAGAAACTGTATGCATAGAATTTAGGTTTACATCTAGTCATCTTGACTGTAAATTGATGAGATCTCAACTACAATCTAGTACTGTGTTTAAATTAAAAAGCTATAACTATCACAGCGAAAACTTAATCCGAACAATTACCATGAAAGTATTTCTAGAAAAGACACAGAGAGGCAACTTTATAGTGGTGAAGAAGTGTCTGAAGCCAAGCCGCCAGATCAAGACCAATAATATTGCTGATTCTTCTTTGGATTTTCTCAAGGAGCTCAAGGTAAATAGCAGGAGAACTGGACCACATGTGGCATCAATATTCTAAGCATAGGCGTATGGTAGACTTATAGATATATAAGATAAATTCTGGAGAGAAAAATTGGCTCACTCGATAGAGTGAACCAAATTTCTTAGCAGCTGAACTGGCATTGGATTCAATATAGTCTTTCAACTTCCTGTCAGCTGAAAACATTAGACTTGAGAAGGTGCAATGACTCATTTTCCTGGAGGTTAGCATGCTGATGGAAGTCAAAAACGGGTCTCTCAGATGATTAACAGAGAGAAGTTTAGTTTTGGAGAATTTACTGTGTCATTAGGTAAAGAATTCTAGTTGGATCTCATAACCATTTTCAAGTTTTGTTTCATCAACTTGTATGAGTTTTCACACATCCTCTTGTTTGAGATTTTATAATAGCCATTATTTTCTTTACCTTACACTGATCAGTGAACTGGCACATTGACTGAAAGCATGGTAGACTGATTTTGCCTGTATCTAAGCTGAGGCACATGTCTTGGGTTGATTGCACTCAGTCAATATCCTTCTGGCAACGTGGACTCCAGATAACAGCCTTATATTTGAGTACTGGTTGAATAAGTGTAGTGTAAAGGGGTTTTATCTTTTATGGAATAAGATTTATAAAGCAACTTTTGATAATACCCATTTTTATTGGTCTTCTTTACGATTTTCGAAATATGTGACCTTGGAGATAAATTGTGTGAAACTAAAATATCCAAGTCTGTTCTTTTACTTGATTAAAGTAAGCGCCATCAAGTGGGTAAATGGATTTCAACTTCTCTCTAAGGTTCACCACAACAGAATTTTCCACATTGACTTTTAGATGCCATCACAATCGTCAAAAGTAAGTTAAAATCATCCTGAAGTAATGAATTTAGCAAAGAATTATAAGCAGACGATGTCAATAGTTTCATATGGATGGAACTCATTATCTGTGTAGTCTGGTGAAAAGTATTATATATGCTATATACATACATATATATATATATATATATATATATATATATATATATATATATATATATATGGCTTGGAAGATTAGCTTAAAGCAGGAAAAAGTCTGTCCACTTTTATAGTTACATATGCTCTATCCCTGATATAGCGCACATTAAATCATAAATATAGCATATCTTAAATCTATATTTTTATCACACACATACATATATATATATATATGTAATCAATTTCACCCCAAACAAGGCAGTAAAGCCACTAAGACACAAGGGGTTACTGGATGTAGAATAATTAGAAACAGATAAATTACTACTGAACAGGAAGAGAAAAGAGTAATCAAGAGAACAGTAGATAGTGATTGACATTGCATTTAAATTTTTACAGATTAAAGTTGTCTGGAAAGCATGAAGCCAGAAGGGAGTTCTACAAGCGAGAAGTGTGAGAAAAAAAACTCTTAGTATAGAATTTATGGTTACATCTAGCCAGCTCAATTGTAAATTGATGAGAATTCGATGCCGGTAGGATTGAATTTCCTGTTCCTTCTAAAGTCTTCTCTTTCTCTTTCACTCTCAGCAGTGCATTGCCTTTTAGTGGTATTATTGCCCTGATTGGGGTGAATTTGAATAAAAAAAAATATGTTAATTCATGGATTTTTAAAAAATTTTGATATTAAATCTTATTACTATAAAGTTGTAGTAAACGTTTTTGCTTTTTAAGCAGTAAAGTTTATATCTACTGGTATAGAAAGTGAAGGTTTTGCTCTTCCTTACAGAAGTTTATTTAACCTGTTGGGTAGAATATTCACATTTCGCTGTCCATGTCTGTTATTTTTAGTCCTGTTTCCAATGAGTTTGAATCTGGAAAACCTGGCCAAGGGATTGAACCCACAATTATTCTGCCAATTTTCTTTAATCATATAGGCTATTATCACATGGAACAATCAAGAAGTTAGATTTTGTAGGCTTAAATCTTATGTTTTTATTGCAGCAACAGAGCAAGTAATAAGAACAGTGGAAGTGAAAAGATCAAAAAGTGTGATAACCACAATAATGTTGATGACATTTGCTCAACTGTAAAGTGTGAAAATTCCATCTTACAGAACATTTAAATCCACTTTGGCTTGTTTGTCACAGGCAATTGCTGATTCCAATCAGCTGGAATAATTCTCTGCCATGTGCGTTTTTCTGGAACACTCGACTGGTTTCAAGATACTTCATCAGCCTCCATGTTTGCCAGATTTAAATTCCATTGAACACATAATGGACCTGTTGTAAATCTGACTAAATTCCATGCAACCATACCTACCATTTATGGACAGCCCTGGAATAAACCTGAATATATATATATATATATATATATATATATATATATATATATTCCAACATCTTATATAACCCATTCCATATTATGTAGATGCTGATATTCATTTTAAGTAAGGAGTTACATTTTATTATGCAGACGTCACTAAATTTTTAACACGTCAGATTATAATATAGGTGTCAGCTAACTACAGGTAAAATTTCCAGCATTCACAGATGACTCCCAGAATGGCACTAACAGAAACTTCTACCATCCACAGTTTATGGGTTAAGGATTGTTCATAATAGACAATACAATGAGAATTGTACTTACTACACTAGTAACTACCTTATTAACCCCTACACCACTGCTAATATGGCCAATTTCACGGTTTTCTATGCTCAAATTATTTTATATTTTCTAATGTTACATTCATCAAAAGGGCAGGAAATGAACAAAGAAGATTGTGTCCTGCCAATCTTTCAAATGGAGATTGTTTTGAAAAACAGTATTTAAAATGATGAATTTTACCTAGGCTCGGATACTGATTTTTACCAAGGCTTGAACACTGAGTTGTGGCACCTGTTGGAAATAGGAAACTGTCTCTACTCAATTTTTTGATTTTAGTAAACTTTCAACAACACCAGGCAGGGGATGAGAATTGAGGAAGATTGTACTGCACTAATATTCTCACAGAAGAAGGTGTGCCTGTTTTGAAAATCAGCACTCAGTTTTTGCCTGGGCTTGAACACTGACTTCTAGCACTAATAGAAATGTCTGTAAATATATTTGCCATGCTGCGGGTTATTCTGGAATAAGTTTCTTCAAAACTATCTAGTTGTTATACTGAATACATTAAGTATATTGCATATTTATTTGAAAAGTTTAGTCTGGCATAAATTCACAAGAGTCGAACCCCTATCTGGATAGACCACCTGTCTGAACAGAAACACTAAATTGATCCATGAGACTAGCTTGTTAATCATCATTATCTTACACATATGCTATGTATATCTCTCACTTTCTGCTATATCACTCAAGATAAGGCTCTTCACAGCTTCCTATCCTTGGTTGTACCCAGCTGTACTTGTTCCTTCATGGACCCTATTTATATTTGTTCCTCCATCCATTTGTTCAAGTGTTTTAATTGCTGATTTCCTCTGCTTCTCTTGCCTTTGATATGACTTGTGAGTGTTGACTTCTCCAAGACTTCTTTTCTCATTACAAATCTCCAAAATTTGTAACTGTTTGTTGGTGATTATTGCCAACAGTTTTTTTAAGTCCTCATTTGCCACATGCTCTGTCTGTGATATTCTCATCATTACTCAATAAAATTACATTTTGGTTAGCATCATTTTTTCTTCTTAGGAGACAAAATATGTTCACCATTCACTGCCGCAGGCTAGTGTTGAATATGTTGATAGTGTGTCTGCTTATGATTACAATGTTTTCAGTGGCCGAATAGGATGTGTTAGACTCACCAAAAGGAAGGAAGAAAAATGCTCATTAATACAGAGATATTGTTTTGTTTTTTTTATGGAAACAGCAGGATTAGTGGATTAGGCTAAAATTTCATTTGAGACTATTTTCGTTCACTTTCGCTCAAATATGAAAGTTATAAATCCATCTCTTTCTGCATCCCCGGATAAGGCAGACTGACTTCTCTAGCTTTGTTTGGCAACTAGCCTAGGAGGAGGACAACTGTGAATTTAAAACTGGTTTGGTATATAGCTATCAGCTTCACCCGTAAAACATGCTAGAGAAACAACAGCATCAAAGCCTCGTGTGGTGAGGCTGTGACCCTATGCTCCACGGAGGAGTCTACAGGAAAACCAAGGATAGGAAGCTGTGAAGAGCCTAATCTTGAGTGACATATTTTTAGGGAAAACTTTTGCCAGTAAATATGATAGATATCAATAAACTTGGGCGCATCATGGTCGGGGAAATAGGGATTTCGTTCACTAAATTTCCTTACTCTGGAATGAGTTCGACCCTCACTGGGTTCTTCATGATTATGGCCTTGCGCCAGACACAGATAACATTATTAAATACTTACGTATTATAGAAGTCTTAGATCCATCTTCTGTGTACGAAACACAAATACCGTCTTGAATAGTCCAACCGGTACAAAATAAACGTTCCGCTGAGAATTTTTATATAAGTTTAATAAACTCAATGGGGTAAAAACTGGCTGTTTACATTTAATGCCTCGAAGACCAAACTAGTTACATTCCATCATTGTCGATCTAACAACCCACAAACTATCACCAATCAGGATGAACGAAGGTCCTGTGGAGGAAGCACCGTGCCTTGAAAGACTGTTGGGCCTCAAACTCACACCTGACCTAAAGTGGAACTCGTACATAACGAGCCATAGCTAAGGATACAGGTAAAATGGTCGTCTCCCTGTACCGCTCCAGTAAGTACCTGGGTCCTCCTTCTATCCTCTACCTTTACAAAAGCCAGATCAGGTAGTGAGCTGCCATGACCTCACTCTCCAGCCTTGATAGAGTCCAAAAGGTCTTGTGGGGGATGAATTATTTGACATTCCTCAATCTCTCTCCCACAGGCGGGATGTGGCAAGGCTCTTGCTGCTCTACCGTTACTTTCACGGAAAGTGCTCGTATGAACTACACTCCCTGCTCCCGCCAGGTCTAGCTTTAACGGCAAGAACACGCTATGCCACTCACATAGTAGCAAACCACCTTCATTTCCTCCGTATTCCATCGGTGAGAAGTAAGTTTCACTCGATCAGCTTCTTCCTAAGAACCACTACCCTATGGAACCGACTCTCAACAGGATGTTTCCCCGATCACTACAATCTTAACCTGTTCAAGTCTCGGGTTAACCGTTATCTTCCACTCCCATATGCACAAATGGCCTCTTAATGTAACTCTTTACCTCGAGTGCCCCCTGGGTCTTGTTAAGAGTGAACCTCACTGTAAAAAAATAAATAAATAAATAAAAACAAAAAAAAAAAAGACAAAAAAACAAATAAAAAACAGGCCTGTGTCGGAGAGTTTTTACAAAATGATAAGCGTGTCGTACTAGATAAGAGCCGTGGCGGGGAGAAAATTGAAGAAAAGAATTTCATTATACTGACACTTATATTTACTAGAGAAGATTACAAAACCTCAGAGGTAATTTCTAAGTGATAGATGGTTTGTAGCCGACGGGATTCTCCGGTTGAAGAGGATATTGCGAAGAACTTGATAACTTTTCAATACATATTGTATAGGGACGTTGAAAAATTTGGTGCAACGCCTTTCACTTTCTTTTTCTTCTATATGCCGTATCCATTCAGGACGTTGGCGATCATGGCTCGACACAATTTCCTGTTCTTTGTAGCTCTTAATAACGTTTGTCTTTCTGCCATCTCCTCCCAAACCCTGGTCCGCCATCCATTCAGTCAAGCTTGCCAGGTAAGTTGTGCGTTGCTCTCCTCTGTCTCTCTTACCGTTCTTAAATGTTCTTACCAAAAGAAGAAGATGAATGAATGCAAGTGAAGGAAGTTGCAGAAATAAAAAAGAGGAAGAAAAGCGGAAGAAGAAAAATGGATTAGGAACAGTTCCGGTGCATACTAAAACGAACCCTCTGATCGCAAGGCTGATTGGGGGCCCCGGCCAGTACTTTCTGACCCTCGCTATCTTAATAACATTTGATTTTTTGTCTACCTACATTTATATACGTTGCAAATTAAAGTAAGCACAACCGACTGTTAAAAGACGAAAACTTTTCGCGAATTCTGACGTCATTCTGGGTCCGTTTTTTTTTCGTTCAAATCCGTGAATTTTTCTCGAAAAAAAAAACACTATATAACACTCACTGTTTTTTATCCATAATGTTGCGAATGTGTTAAAATTATTCAATTATTTAGCAACAAAAATCTCAAGTTGATGTTAAAAATTGCCGCAAAGCGTTGATTTATTTAAGATGAGATGTTCTATTATGACATGTCTCTAATTTATATTTAGAAACATTGTATTTATTTTTTAAATTTTCTAGTTGAATTGCATGATTCATTGTTGTACATAATTAGGTTACAATAACATTTGTATTTTATATGAATACTACCTTATAAAAATTGAGATGTAGTAAAGTGGGAGACCCGTATCTTAGATTCGGTGGAGGGGGGACCCTTGTACCGGTTCTGATCAGGAAGAAGCCAAACATGAAGTAGCAATGCAAAAAGACGAAGAAGTCAAAGACATGGAGGAGTAAAATTAAAAAGAAGAAGAATTGGGTGAAATCAGACGCAAGTTCAATTAAAGAGATTGATTAAAGAAAAATTAATTTAAAAAAAATAATAGCAATTTTTAATGGGAAATTTAATTGGATACACCAATTTAAAACGCCATCTTCTGGAAGTGGCGTTTCTGTCGGGTTTCTACATTCATATGTCGACCATTTGTGCGCGCGCATGCGCGTGTGTGTCTGTGTTCTTTTGTGCTCATGCATGTCTCTCTACCCCTCTATGTATGCGTGTGTGCTCGCGCCTGTGTTCATGCGCGTCTGTGTTCGTGTCGCTACGTCTGTGCGTGTAAGTGTGTGTCTATTTGCGTGTATGTCTGTTTGCGTGTGTGTATGTGTATACGTGAGTTTTTGATTGCTTTTTGTATGTATCATGTGCTTCTGTATGTGCTTGCCTGTGTGTATCTGTGTGTGTGTACGTCTGTATACGTGTTTGTGTTTGTGCCTGTGTGCGTATGTGTTTGTGTCTGTATGTCTGTTTTTGTGCGCGCTTCTGTGCTAGTGTGATAAGAAGATTAAATAATGGTTGAGTAAGTCTTTGATGAAAAAAAAAGAAAAAAAAAAGAAAATCAATAATGTTTATAAAGCTCGTGTTTAAAAGTTAAGCAACGTTACTTCGGGCCAATGAAAGTACCAAATCGGTAACCATTTTTCATATTTGGCATAGTGAATAAAAGAAAAAAAAACATGGCTTGTTCAGTGAGCTTAGATGCGTATACCTCCATTGTCACCTTTAGTCAGTGTTCGAACTACGATTTCCACTGTTAATTTTGCAAGGCATGAATATTTTTCCTACATCTGAAACTGACGCAACATAGTCTTCATCCATCTACATCCCTTATAAATAAATCAACCAATACAAATGTGGTACTCATTAACTTCGTTCTACTTCTTCGTCTATGTACCAGGGCCATTCAGGACGCGGGCAATCATGGCTCTCCGTGATTTCCTTTATAGTTCTAAATAAGTTTTGTTTTTTTACCAGTCCCTCTTTTATCATCCATTCACACAAGCTCATTACGAAGTTTATTCACTGCTTTCTTCTGTCCTGTTCGATGTGTTCTGTAAGTGTCAAATTCTCGAAGCCTTCTTTCCTCAGTATGTGTCCCAGAAATTGCAATAGATTCTAAATATAATCATTCGGTTGAACCACATTTCTGTTGCTTCAAGTCCCCAATTCATCCGTGAGAAGATTGTCCAGCATTCACTGCCATATAGGAGGGCCGACATATTCGGCACTGTTTTCTTTGGTTCTAACAAAAATTTTCCTGTGTCTTAATATTTTACTTAGCTTCTAGAAAGCATTTTCGCTATTACAATGCATTTTCCGATTTCGGTGTCACAATTGACTACCTTTATTAAAATACTTCTCAGATATTTAAATTTTCGTACTTACTTGATTTTGGTATCTTCAGTTAGAATCTTGGGATATTCCTCTTACTGACAACCATACATTCTTGGGATATTCCTCTTACTGACAACCATAAATTCTTGGGATATTCCTCTTACTGACAACCATACATTCTGTTTTCTTACAAGTGATAGTTAGTCCTTTCTTCTCGCTTTCTTTTATTACCTCATTCTGTCATCTGCATATTTTATGTTGTTCAGATTGTATCCGCCGATTTTAAATCCTGATAGGACGTCCAGATCTTTCGGGATCACCTCGCTATAAAGTTTGAATAAGTCCTGTGAGAAGTTACACTTTGTTTTGTATCCCTTTCTATGTTTTGTGTATCTATTGAATTAATTTTCTGTGTGTACGCAGGCTGTATAAAACATCTAAATGATAATTATGAGAGCATAAGATTTTTTCGACGTATAAAACGCATGTTTTATAAGGTTATATTTAGTTTACTGTTTCACGTAAAAGATCCTGATCTTTGCCCTCTACACTTCGACCCCCCACTCCGTGATCAGTTTATTAATCATTCAACACTTAATCACGAGGCACAGTGTTATACTGGGATACTTTTTCATGTTTTTTTTTCTTTTAGCGAATACGGCGAATACTGGCAAATACGGTAAACTTATTTTTCGTTCTTATTTTCTTTTTTTTTCTGTTAATCTCTACGTTTACTTTTCCTCAAATCATAAAGAGATTAATTTAGACATTGAACCGTCGGTCTTACTAACTTCATTTCAATATTTAACCATTAAGATACTATGAAGCTTTCGTGATTTGTTTTTTAATTTGTTTTTTTTTTTCCAATCCATTTAAGTTTTGCAGCTCGTGTTTTTTATCAATTAACAAAAACACATTTCGTCAATCTGTTTTTTAAAAATATTCTTATCAAGGTCGTCAAAATCGCGATTTGTTTATTTTCCTTTCTTGATAATTCTCTTTCTTTTCTTATAACATTTTCTTTCTTTTCTTCTTTTTTTCTTTCTTCATTACTTTCCTTCTTTTTTTCTTTCGCATCCTTTTTTCTTTATTTTTGGTTTTCTTTCGGGGGAGCATTTCCTTTCTTTTTGTTTTTTTGTGTTTCTTTCTGATAATTCCTTTCTATTCCTTTATTCGACTTTCTTTCTTTTTCTTTCTTTCTTTCTTTCTTTATTTTACTTCTTCCTTCTTTCTTTCTGTTATTTTATTGAACGTCTTTTCTTCTTTCATTCTTTCTTTCCCGATTCGTTTTTTCGAATTCTTTATTTTGTCTTTCTTTTTCCTTTCTTTCTTTGAAAAAATGAAAAAAATATTTTCTATAAACTGAACCATTATTGTCGAATCCTAAATATAATTCCTGTTGGCAACAAAACTAAATCGCTTTAACTACTTGTACTATTCACGGAATCGACACTGCTCGCGTCAAAAAGTAAAATAAACAGATTCGATTCGCAAGTCTAATCTATCAGTAAGACTTTTCGTACCAGAAACTCTCAAGTACGTGTAAGAAACGGTAAAATTATTCCCCATACCGTAATGATCATTAAATCATCAATTCTGAAAAAATATAAAACAGAATTTGGGAAGAAGGAACAGCCGAAGTAATATCACTGAAACTTATGGTATTTTTTAAATTATTTTTCATCCAATACAAGCCTCAAGAGCAACTCAAGGTAGAGGGTTACTAAATGAGGTTGTTGCTGTGGAATCAAAGCGGCAGAACCTCTTCATTCGGAAACATCATGCATGAGCGGCCGGTTCAGACACGGAGACAAACTCGATTGTTTGGGAGGAAGAAAGGAGCCTTTAGAAGAAGGAGGGGGGGTCACAAAAGCTCCTACTTCTATTTTCTATAGAGTTACTGTATGACTATAGCACTATACCTATAGGGATTTTAAGGGTGACCATATAACAACAACTGGAGAAACACGTATCGAACTAACTGGGTCATATAGCAAAGTCAGAATGACATCTCCCTAAGCAAGACGCGAGCTCCAAAGTAGTAGCAGAGTACCAACAAATATACCCCCCCCACAAAAGAGTACACATTGATCTTTACAGTATGTACAAGGATGTGACTGAGATTTCTTTGAAATGGTTAGGAAAAGGGATTTTGAGAGCAAAAGCAAAGAATGCTATGATCTTATTTAAAGTATTTTTTACTTTTAAATGTTCCCCCAATAAAATGCCCAAGAGCCACTTAAGGTAGAGGGTTAATGAATGGGATTGTTTTATACTCGTAAGAGAAGGATGAATGTTCAGGTTATGAGGATATGTAGTATAGATAGCTACTGACCCAAAACTCTCTCGGGAGACTGTTCCACAAAGTAGAGGTCCCTGAGAAGAAGCTGGAACTTATTTT
>CAHIKZ030000968.1:1332500-1430000 GCA_903632075.3 Acanthosepion pharaonis
CTGATACGAAGCAGTTACAGGTGGAAGAGGTTGCCTTTCAATGTCTACCGTCATCAAAACCGATCAGCTGAACCACATAAAATCATATCTTTTGTTTCGTTTTTATTTGCGACATTTTCTAGCGTATACAGCGAATTAAGAGAAAGTTACTTTTCCTGCTATTATATTTATTTTACTGTTATTCAACCAGTACAAGATCCTAGAGGCACTCAAGGTAGCGGGTTACTAAATGATGTTCTTATAACAGCGTACAGGAATGGAGAAAGAGGTGTGCATATTATGAATATATGTAAGAAAGATAACAGTTGACCCTTAATTTGAAGAAGTTAAGATCATAGGGGTTGATTGATTGATTGATTTTTGAAAAGCTTAACACTTTGGGGTTTATTTAAAGCCGACGCTTATTTTGGATTTTAAGAATATTTTTTTTCGCAAGTGAATATCGCATTAACACTTTTCTTTTATATTATTTATTAGGCATAGCTAAAGCATTCCAATAGTTTCGTAGTTTCCACGTCCCAAACATCTGCTTCAGACAATTGCTATTTTTTTTGGCAAAGTGAACAAACGTACACGTAAAAAATTGGTGGTTCAAAATATAGTTTTTTTAGCTGACACCATTATTTCTGTATACACCATAGGTAAGTTTTATTGTTTTAAAAAGCTATTTCTAGAATTTTAACAAAACCCAAACACATTTATGGGTTTATGCACACTCTTTTTTCTCTCGAGAACTAACATTAAACATTATAATTGTAAATAAACAGTCTAATAAATAAATAGTGTTTAACATTTTCGTTGTCAATTCATGAGAAAAAAATGTATAAATCCAGATGCTCGAAAACTATTTTAGTTAATTCATGTGAACTTTAGATTAAATATAGAACTGAATATCTTGTTCTTTGAACCGCCTAAAGATTATGAGATAGCCATATAAAAAAAAAAACAACAAAAAAACTGAATGATTTGTTTTCTACGGCTTATCAAACATTTGCAAGTTAGTTAAAGTCAGATAATACTTTTAAATTGTAAGATTTTTTTAAAGATAATAATCGTTTAGTGATACAAGACTTAATAATTAACCCATAGCTGAGGAGAGAAAAGGAAAATACCGAGGGTATTTGCGCTTAAGTGAATATAACGAACCCAACGGGAATTGGAACACGGTTCTTCGATTAACAATTTCGAGCCATTATACATTACATCACTTGCACATCCAAGCTTACAGCCCCTGGTATTCCTAAATGCTCACCCAGCTAGGTACTGACTCGGCTGAACGTTGCTTAACTTCGGGGATCGTACGAGAACCGTTGTTTCAACGTATTTATAACAAACTGGGCGTCCTCATCAAAATTTAAGTTGTGCAAAGGTAGCAATATATGAGTATATATATATATATATATATTTCATCCACAGAGAGCCCTAGCACTAATATGATATACATTGGGTCCACGAAGAATAATTTTAAAGATAGATGGAGGCAGCATAAGTGCTCCTTTAATAATATAAACAAAAGAAACCAGACTTCACTATCAAAATATTTTTGGCACTTGAAGGAAACAAATAAGACACCAAAAGTTAAATGGAAAATTATTGACAAGGCTAGAACATGTAAGGCTTGGGATGACCCATGCCCTTTGTGCCTCCATGAAAAGTTACACATTATTAAACTTCTAAATAATAATAATCTATTAAATAATAGACACGAGTTAACGGTTTTTTGTAGGCATCATCAGATTTTTGGTTTGAAATAAAAAAAATAAAAAATTATATAACTTGTTTAACAAATAGCCCAATCATCAGATTCATAGTAGAAATTATTAACTACAAACTTGCATACAACATAACACCCTTCATAATACATAGCCCAAATTAGTAGTTTAAATACCTTACCTAAAAGATAACACTTTATGAAGTCGTCAAAAAACAAACGCCACGAAAGTTTTTCTTTTTATAAGCACAATTCCCTTTCATAATAAAATAAAATAAAATAAATAAATAAATCTCCATAGACAAGCCAACTTGACGAAAGCTTAATACATCTTCGTTTTTTTTAACACCCCCACCTTCCCCTTGACTTGACACCTTGAAAGTATCTCTATACCGCCACTCATCATTAACACCCTACACTCGCCTACCCATTTTAGACAATTCGCCCTAACTGTTACCATGGTGATTTTGATTTCAACTTTTAAAACAAGTAAATTTCAGATATACGTTATTCCAACAAAAACTCGCTTGAAGATGGAACGGAGCCCTTTTTAATTTCAACTCAATTTAATTTAAAGGATTATATTGAAGTTTTCGGCTCTTGTTTTGAAACATGAGACCTCTTATGTAGCGATCTGGAATCATATTTTTAAATAAATAATTATATTTATGCTCTACTTTTGTATCGAGCACTATTTTTAAAAAATAATAACAAAAATACTAAGGAACTTTGGACTATTTACCAAACCAGTTCCTTCCCATTTTCTATATATTTTCACACACACACACACACATATATATATATATATATATATATATATATATATAATGTACAAATCCACGACCTGAAGAGACTCTTATGTTTTCTTTACACTGATTAGAGATCAGGATGTGAAGACAGTATCTGGAATTCATATTCCATCCGATATTTTGTCTTTGCCATTTCCAACATGTAAGAGATTTTAGGAAGAGGACATAGAAAAATAAGTCTTTTGAATAGGTTTAATTCTTTGATGGAAATGTTTTGTTGTTCAGGCCTCTCTCGATTCTTCAAGTGATGCTATATGTTTTGGCAGGTCAGCAGTTTTTTTTTTTTTTTTTTTTTTTTTTCAAAGTAGAAAACCGGTGGCAAGCGGCCATTATTGATTTCAAACACCTGCAGAAGCGATTTATTTTTATCCCTCACCTTGAAGCTAACATGAAACTTATATTTTAGACAGTTGCAAAAATAAGACTAAAGATTATTGAAGCGATTTACATTCAACAAAAGCAACCAGTCATTAATACAAATAACTATAAACTAAGCTTCTCTATTCTTGGAGACACATAAAAAAGCGATATTACGTCATAAGACGTTTCTGGTAACACCGCTGACATATGACTTACTGCGTTTCTACCAGACTGAATTTAGCTTTCGAACAAACAAACAAACAAATAACGTGACTTTTAGATCAATGTACTACTTAAAATACATTTGATTTTCTTTTCTTCTTTTTCTTGCTCACAACCTTGATGGTGACACATGTGAGTCGAAATCTTGGATCTAATGTGAAATTTGTTATTTTATACATCAACAACAGTCACATTTGAGAAATATTACTCGCATACTAGAAAATGATCAATACATTTAATAGACATAAAACGTCTGATTTTTTTTTAAAAATAAAACACGTTTACAAGATAGTTCATGTATATATGTATGGGCGTTTGGCTGAGTGGTTAGAACGTGTGGGTCCGGGTACGAATCTCACATGGTTGAATTTTTTTATTTTTATTTCTTGAAGTTTTCGGTCTGAGGAGGCGATTCTAACATGAGACAACTTTGGAAAGTGCTTGAAAACCATACAAGGGAAGACCATATAAGTAAAACTGGGTAGATAAAACTTTTCGCCAACCGTGGCAGGTCATCAATATAAACCACAGGTGTTGGTGTGGAACAAATACAACTGTACTTTGTACTTGAACAGCTATTTGCAGCAGAGATTTCCTAGCCGCCTTAACAGTTTGGGTGCTCGGAATACCTGAGTAGCCGGCCATTTTGTATGTCAGAACTAAAGCCTTTTTAATTGCTTTTCCAAGACAATATTTATAAATTTTTACATACATCTATTTAGCCATTTTATTCCCATATTTTCTGTAATCTCTGAGGAGCCTTAACAAAATTCCATTCCCCCTAGAACTTGGAATCCTTCTGCGTGATGAACTAGTCTAAGAGTTATTTTATAGGTTTCCAGAGAATTAAAATTTGCCCATTAATAAAATTGTGTAGGGATCAAAATAAGTTATAATCGGAAGGTGCAAGATCATATGAATATGGGAGTTGTAGTAGAACATCCCAGACAATCTCTACCAATGTCTGACGGGTCTGGCGTCGTCCTAATGGAAGACAACACCCTTGTGATTGGCTAATTCTGGACGCTTTACATCGGTTGCTACCTTTAACTGGTCCGATTGAGAAACACTACTTGTCTGAAGTCAATGTTCGATTTTACGTAGGAATCTCACAGTAGTCAATGCCTTTCTGATCTCATCGAATATACAGCATCACCTTCCTCGCATGCTGACGGACTTTGGAGTGGATTAAAGATGGCTTGATTCGTTTTCACAGGAAATCTTAAATCCCATATTGTTGTAAACAATCCAATATCCATTGACAACCGTCGTTTTCTTTTTTAAGAATTTGCAGTTCTTGTTATTTTTGAGCCGAGTATCACAGATAGAAACATGATCTATTCATTTTAGAAAATGATCTCTTCATTTAGAAAAATGATCTATTCATTTTCCCCGTTAAACCATGACAGCGTAGCAGTTCAAGTCGCCAATTATTTTCAAATGCATAACACTGTTCATATGACATATACAGTGTATCTCTTTGATGTTCTCTTTCGTGTAAGCTGGATTGTTTTAAATATGCGTTTTGACTTGGTCGCTGTCAACGACTGCATGCCTGCTGGAACGTTCTTGATCTTCCACATCAAAATTTCCACGTCTGAAACACTTAAAAACAGTGCTGTCAGTTATTTACGAGAGGATTATCTTATCTTTGCCAAGAAGAATTGACTGATATCTTAAGAGGCCCTTAAGTACCCAGCGTTAGCCCGTTGGTGAGGAGAGTCAAATAAGCTTAGCTCTCGACAGAAACAGTTGTGATTCAACTAACCACAGAAAAGTTCTCATGCGTCCATCATAAGAACCTAAGATATGTAACCAGGTTTGTGCAATTTACATCTTTGAGATGTTACATTCTTTTTGTTACCCTCGTATACTATTTGGCTTTCTAATATATATTTAAACTTTCCTGTGTGTGACAAGCGTGTTCAACATGTAAAAACTCGTAATAAACAATCCTATTTGAATTCAAAGCCTAATAAAGAAAAAAAACAAACAAACAAAAAACAAAACAAAAAAAGAAGCAAGACTCCCTTGAAAATGGCTAAAAAGTGGCGGGATGCGCTTGGTACAATGGACGGTATGGATAGTTTTTGTACCCTCTCACTCCCATCGAAGGAACGCCAGAAAAATTAAATAAAAGATTAATAAATTTTCCTTGTTCGTCGTATTTAATGAGAGATGTTTAAGGTTGTTGTACACACACACACACACACACACACACACACACACACACACACACACACACACACACACACACACACACACACATACATACATATATATATATATATTGCGTCTTCGTATGTCAGTGGAAGACGTTAGCCTGAGAATGTGCAACTATCACTCTCCTGTAGGAGGCTTCCACTTGTTATTAATAGAGAACAGTTTTGTTTTGAACGCGTTAAAATTAACATGTCATTTCTTACCCCAGTTAACAACAGAAATTATGCCATTCTTCAGACCATCTGCCAATTTGATATTATGGAACCGCTTTGAAATGGCACCTTTAAGAAGATGTATATTTTTCAATCGAATATATATATATATATATATATATATATATATATATATATATATATATATATATATATATATATATAAAACCACTGAACAAATTATGACGAGAGTAGTGTTTTTAATTTGGCCTTTCATTGATCAGAGGTTTCAATGAGAAGGCAATCTCGGCAAAATATTTTTAGATTGTAATAACTTGGGGTGGGGGATAATGATGGCTTAGTGATACAAGTCTTATTAATTAATCCATAGCTGGGTAGAGAAGTTGTGGATTCATTTCTTTCCTAAGAGTATTTGCGCGTAAGTGAATATAATTGGAATTGAACCTTGGCTCTCCGATTAACAATTCCGAGTCATTAGCCATTACACCAGCCGAAAATCCAAGCTTACATCACTTGGTCTTCGCAAACGGTCACCCATCTAGTTACTGACCAGGTCCAACCTTACTTAACTTCATTTTATTGTCTTCAGCAATATTTTCTCAGATTCCTTAACACGTGCGTCTTTGTGACTTTATCACCTTACTTGAAGTGAAATGGTTAAAAATATTATCACTGAGTCGTAATAGTTGAAGATCGAACTTAGGGTAACAAACAATGATCTAGCTTGTTGACCATCACTTTATGGGAGTAGGCCTCTCAATTTTATGAAATACAACTTCATTCGACCTTACCTGCTCATACCACTTATACGTACTGAAGTCAAGTGAAAAGTAATTTCTCATGCAACTTAACACGACCGTAACGTCTTTTAATGCGACTAATACTATTACTAAATTTGCTTTCAAAACATTTTAGCTAATGCTCTTAACCAACGGCATTGCAGGCAATTTTTCGTATTTCAGATTTCTTTGTACTTTTGAGAGAATTTCCTGTTAAAAGGAAACGACTTGGAATATATAAAGCTTGAATTTTGTGAGAGTATCCGTTCGAAACCCTGAAAGTTAATTAAATCTGTGACATGAAATAAATGCGGTTTTGGATTTAGTTGTTGTTGTTGTGGTAAGAGACAGTTACCCGCTTTACTATCATGAATGGATCAGTCCATTCATGATAAGTAGTCATGGGTAATTGTCTAAAAAGAAAAAAAGATATTACTATTGAAGTGATTTGTCTAGCTGAGTATTGAATACTACTATCATGACTGACTCTATCGAGTTAAGTCTTGTGTCTTGCCAGACCCCACATCACAACAGTTGTGCACATCCTTCTTCTTCTTCTTCTTCTTCTTCTTCTTCTTTTGTGTGCTGTATCCATTCAGGGCGTTGTCGATCAAGGCGCTCCACAATTTCCTGTCCTTTGTAGCCCTTAATAATTTTTTTTTGTCATCTCTTTTAAACCTTGTTCCGCCATCCATTCACTAGGTAGGTTATGCGTCGTTTTTCTCTGGCCTTCTTTCCTTCAATTTGCACTGTGAGTATCAAATTTTCCAAGCACTCTTTCCTCCTTATGTGCCCTAGAAATTTCAACTAAGTATTTCTAATGTTGATTATAACTGTCGCTTATGTATTCATTTTTTGTTCCTGGTATTCTCAGCATCCTTCTCTAGAAACGAATTTCTTCTAGTCTCTTCTTCATCTGCGAAGAGACTGACTAGCATACCCTCCCATATAGGAGTACTTATATTACGTAACAGTTCAGTTCCCTTTTCTTTGTTATTAATGACATTTTTCTGTTTCTTAATAGTTTGCTTAGCTTTTGGAAGGCATCTTTCGCTATCCCAATGCGTCTTCGGATTTTAATGCCGCAATGTCCGTTCTCTGTTACAACACTTTCAATATATTTAAATTGTTCTACTTGTTTGATTTTGGTATCTCCAATTTGTAATTTGAATGTTATGCTGTTCCTTTTGCTAGCAACTATTCATTCTGTGTTGTTGCACTTAATGTTTAGTCGTTTCATCTTGTTTTCCCTCACAACGTTCTGTAGAAGTTCTTGTAGCGTCCTTTCTATGTCTGCTAACAACACATGGTCATCTGCAGATGTTGTTAAGATTGTGGCCACCATTAATGAATCCTGGAAGAACTTTTATTTCTCTCAGAATTGCCTCACTGTATAGGTTGAATAAATCCGGTGAGAAGACACATTATTTTTTTTTTTTACACACGTTTCTTTATTTGTATATTTACTAAACTCATTTTTTACCCATATGCAGGTGGTTTGCTGCGAGCATAGATTCACTTAGGCCCCCAGCTATGGGCAAATTATTCAGGATTATTCGAATATCCTTTCTAAATATGTCAAAGTTAGCTCGCAATTCCAACTGTTCTTTACGAGCGTAATATGGCACAAGACCAAATTTAAATTGGAAGTCCCACGGATATAGAGGATCAGAAGCCAAATATAGTCATATCATTTCGGCCTTTTTCTATTTTGGGACCACAACAAAAGAAGGCCACTTTTATGGGATTTATTCATACTTCTGTCGGAGTTAACTTCTCCTAATTCCTGAAACTGATCATAGGGGGCACTCTCCAGTTCTATATATATACTTAGCGATATCTTTCTCTCCTCCTCTTTTTTTTCTGTCTTTTTAGCTGACACTACAACAATGTAAATCTCTCGTGGAGATTTGCGTTTTTCCCTTTGGGGGAAAACGCCATGAACAACACACACACACACACACACACACACACACACACACACACACACACACACACACACACACACACATACATTTCATGACCAAAAACATTACATATTCATTTGTAGACACACATTATTGTCTTCGTAATTTGTAACCTTTGTTAATACATTATTATTTGTCTCTACATATATATCAGTTCTTGTTGTTTCATTACATTTCTTTTGGTGGACTCAATCTCCGAGTCTGCCATGTTTGTTGTGCGTCATTTCAGGAGACATACGTGTTCATCTCTACAACGTGTACACACCAGCCCGCAACACTTCCATTTGAAAGTAATAAAGTGCCAGTGGTCACTCATAGCTCAGTCATTACCACATTTGTTCTTTTGGGTAATACCTTAGATTAACACTAGCTATCTCCCGAGGGAGAAGCAATATCTGGTATTGATGATATGAACCCTGTGATTGAACTTAGCATTAAAACTGTTCCAGGCAGGTGCAAGGTAATGACCGCAGCCTCCCTCTTGAGAAAGAAATACTGCCTGGAGAGACGCCTCCCACCTCGGAGCCTGAGCTTGTATTAATAATAGTAAAACCCTAAAACATTCGGTGCTGACTATTTATATCTACCAACCTGTATCTTATATTTTAGCCAACTTAGCGATTCTTGTTTAATAGTTATTTGCATATTCAATTTTAAAGTAATATTGGCAGCGTGGTAAGTCTTTAAATCACATCTCAGAATGAAAAAGAAGTAAACTAATTAGAAATGTAAATAAACAATGTTGATAATTTTAGTAGATGTTGTGAGGCGCGACATAAAAGCTGTGGACATCAACACAGAGTCCTGGGAGAGTCTGGCAGATCCAAATGGAGAGGAATCCTGACCAAACACCTCAAGTCAGCGGTGAAGAAGCTGACAAGTCGCCACGGAAAGGCGGGCCCGCAGAAAGCAGAGTGACAGCTCCAACAAACCAGAGACAGAACACGCATGCGATCTCTGCAACAGAAATTGTCACCCCCCCGGATCGGGTCTCTACAGTGGCAGACGTCGATGTTCCAGCTAAGCAGACAACTAGGATGCTACCGATGGTCAAACCTGACCTACGACATTTCTAAAACCTAACAAATATTATAAATTATAATTTGATGATATACGGTATTGTTTTTTTTTTTTTTTTTTTTTTTTTTTAGATTTTAACACCAAATTGACTTATAATATTCTGTGCTTGTATTGAAGTACTGACGCTAATTCGGCAGTTAACGTAATGGTCATGATAGGAATTTAAACCAAATCTATCTTTTTTTTTTTTATCAAATTTTTATCAAACTTGCCACATAAAGAGAACACGTGTTTGTACAGTAGTAGACGTTCTGGTCTTCCAGTCCACTTAATGTGAATTCTTTCCTTGCTAAGAGTTCTAAATTGTAGTCTGGTTCTAACCTTCAAGACATAAACAAATATATATATATATATTGCTATTATCTGATTATTGACGTCTAAATTTATCAGATATCAATTTATCATGTGTCAATCGTTATCGACTGTCTTCTTGATTACATTTCTATTGTTCTCAATACTTAATAATGTTTCTCTTTTTATTATTCTTTCACACTTTTGTGTCTTACTAGCTTTACTGCCTTAAATGGGGTGACATGATTAAAAAATATCGTGTTGTTACAGAGGTTTCAAGGGCTACTCTCGCAGATCATAACATTAGTATTGTGGGTGTATTGATTGTAGAATTTCTCGGACAGTCGCGCCTGGATCATGTGGGTCATATACAACTGATCCTGGACGAATATGTACGGACGACCTTTAGATTTAGGGTTTTGACCTATCTCTCTCAAGCACCTTGATTTAAGCGGTGTCACTGAACCCACGCTGTGCAGAAAGAAGGGGTATACCTCCTTTTACTCACGGGCACTAAGACCGTCGTGTAGTTGATGTTCATCCCTGTGTTGTTCCCCCTGTTCCCCTAGCCACTTTAACTCCCCGCGATGGACCTGTTCATTTCCTGTGTCAGAATAGAAGTTGCTACATTGGTGCTCTTAATAAGTCTGGTAGAGAACTGAAAGGTCGTCTTCTAAAATTTCAACAAAGACCGTCAGAATTCCACACCCACTGGATCAAACCACCAGGGTCTGCGATTATATTCATTATAATAATTATTTTACCATTCTGTAACTTCGATTTCCTTGAGCTATGTGATGTATTTTCTGGTTTTCGTACGGTTAGACTAATCATCGATGAAAGAGATTTAGAATCTGAAAGTGTCAATGTATAACAGTAATGACAACTTGATTAAAAAATTGTGACTTCTAAATTATTTAAAGTTTATAGTTGAATTTACGATTTCTGTTGTTTTTCATGTAAATGAATGTTTGTTACGAGGTATATTTGAGGGAATAGGAACTACAAGGAAACAGAACGAGATGCTTAACGATGAAAGATCCTCGAGAATTTAGCATTTAGAAGACATTGAAAGTAAGAGGAGTAAGGTTGAATCAGCGAGTAAATTACCTAGCAATCTTGTGGATGACAGAATAAGACGAAAGCGTGATGGCAAAGGGTCAACAGTTATATAGAGCAACAAAAGAAAGAAAGTCGTAAAAATCTATAATCGCCCACGTCCTGGAAGCACGTGACAGATAAAAGAATATTGTTTTTCATTAATTCATAATCCTAATGAAAGTTTCTATACTTTGCGTTAAAAATTTAATTAAATGCTATCGCTCTTCAGGGCGTAAGCGATCATGGCACTCGTCAGCAACTTATTTATTATATGAGATTTGACATGCCTTTTTGTGAAAAATAGTGGAGTGGTTTCCAGTAGGCTTTTCCACAATTTGAAATTCAGGCTTTACCATCTCTGGTTACCGCGTAAGACTGCAGAGTCTAGTTTACTCGGCTATTGAAACCATAACTGGTGTGAGAAGAGACTGTTGGTTGGTTGATTTTGTTCAGCGACATATCAACACCTCTATGGGTTATTTAATGACGAAATCTACATATTTTGTACACAATTTTGTGTCTTCATGTACATACAGGTGTTGGACAAAATAATTGGAACAGTTGCAAATTCCACTCCTATATTTCAAAGACCTATTATATTAAGAAATTTAAGTAAAATTTCGTAATTACAGTTTATATCTGTTGTAAATACGTTTATTTATGTAATTTACTGTTTTTGTCTTATTTATTTTTAGAATTTAGTAAAATTTAAGCTAAATACGTGATCTCTCCGAGTTCGAAAAAGAACAAATTTTTGGAGCTCGCATGGCAGGAACCTCGATCACTAAGGTTGCTGAACTGTTTCGTTTTTCAAGAGCTACCATATCAAGAACACTGATGCAATTTGAGAAACAGGGCAAGATCTCTAGCAACCGTAGCAATTCGGGCCGGTCTTGCAAACTTACTGACAGGGACTGACGTGCATTGAAACGCAATGTGGCAAAAAATCATCGGACTACTGCGACCAAAGTGACTTCTGATTTGAATAATCATCTGAATAGTCCAGTTTCTACTAAAACTGTTTGTCGTGAGGCTGCATTTTATGGAAGAGCTGCTGTGAGGAAACCTCTTCTCTCCACTCGCAATATTCAAAAGAGGTTGAAGTGGTGCAGAGATCACAATGCCTTGTCTGCAGACCAATGGAAGCAAGTCATATTCCCAAACAAGTCCAGTTTTTCTCTTTTCCCAACTTCAGGGCGAGTTTATGTGTCGAGCAGCCCAAAGAAGCTTACAACACTGACTGCCTTCTTCCAACAGTGAAGCATGGAGGTGGATCAGTGATAGTTTGGGCCGCCATATCATGGAAATGTCTCAGTCTAATAGTTGCCCTGCATGGTAGAATAAACAGCAAAGATTACCTGAACATTTTTGGAGATCATGTTCATCCAATGGCCAAGACTTTATTCCCTGATGGTGATTGCATCTTCCAAGATGATAATGCTCCAATACATACCGCTCGAGTGGTTAAGAATTGGCATGAAGAGCATGAAAGTGAGCCGCTTATCCTCCATCGTCGGGTCGTAAAGAGCTGGAGAAGGTTTTAATGACTGAAAATTCCTCTGGATGAAGTCAGGAAGCTGTATGATTCCATTCCTAGACGTATGAAAGCTGTCTGTGCGCCTGAAGAAGGACCAACTCCATATATTTTGTACATAATTTTATACTTTCTGGGCAAACGTATATATATATATTTTTTTAGATATATAGTTTGTAGATGATAAAATGTATTGTTGGTAATTTTTTTGTTAGATGTATTGCTGGTAAGTTCATTACAAAAGGTATTGTTAGTAATTTTACTATAAAAATATATTTTTATACAGTGTTAGTACTGTATTGTCATTTTACTATAAAATTTTATTGCTGTAATTTTATTTAAAAAATCTATTCTTGCAAATTTTATTATTACTGTTGATTTTCATTCGAGTGTTCACTATTTGCCCTAATAGGTGATAACACCCCGAGTCAGAGTGAACCTGGATACAACAGCAGTCCGATCAGAAGCCTTGTTGATGTAGTTTATGGTCATACACATGACGTGAGAAGAGACGGGTACATGCATTTGCAAAAGGCATTCCTACAAAAGTGTATATAACTTACGAAACCGGAATTTGAATTCCGATAATAGTTACTCAATAAGCATTGATTGATTATTCATTTTCTACGACTTAACAAACCCTTGCAGGTTATTTAAAGCCAGAAATATATTTTAGATTGTAATTTTTTGTTGTTGAGATAATAATGATTTAGTGATACAAGTCCTACTAATTAACCTATAGCTGAGGGGAGAAGCGGTGTATTTATACTTTTTCCACGGAAAGGGAATATATCGAACCCAACTGGAATTGGAACTCATCTATCCGATTAACAATTCCGAGCCATTATTCATTACACCACCCGAACAGTATCTGGTACGCCAGTGGTCACCCATTTAGGTACAGAACAGGCTCAACGTTGCTTAATTTAGGTAGTCTTACGAGAACTGGTGTTTCAACGTGATATGGCCGTAAGTCTATCGCTCCAACACATACTCGTGCAGAATAATTTTACTAAACAACTGATCATATTTCTTGAAGGAAATCATAATTTACGTTTCTAATGAAACAATCTAAGACATTCTTCAGAAGAAGAAAACCAAAATCAAACAAATTCTCATTAGATTCATCAAGAATAACCGTTAATTTAAAAAAATATGACACACAAAAATTCATGATCTTCCGATTATAATGTAAAACCGACATATTGTATTGGACTGTCTGCACAGAATTATCTAACAAGCCGTTAGATATGAACACATGTCTAATACATTTAAGAAGACAAATGACGCCTATTATGAAACAAAAACTCTTGTATGCGTTTCGCTCTAATAGACACGGTTCTCCGGAGACAAACAGAAATGCCCAGATTCTAAAGATCTGATTGCATGTCATAAAACAAATCTACCCAGCAGATATCTGCCAACAGCTTCATATAACTATTTGCTTCCAACATGGCTTCTCTGGGAGTTATCTCCCCTGAAGCTCTACAACGGCCTCTCACCAATCATGATTTTCCTTCTTCGTGCTTTTATATGCGTCTTTCTTTCTTTTATGTTTTATTCCGTGTATCTTTTCTTTACTTTTTTTCTTTTATACTTCGTTAATTTCACGTTTCCAATATGTCTGCTGGGAATCATCTCGCTTTAGTTTGTTTATACTTTCATTATTTCTGTTTCCTAAATTCATTTTTTTTTATCTTCACAAAGATATCTCCAGAATTTTCAGTTCTCTCTACGATCACATGATTCTCTCAAAGTCATGGTTTATTGGTATTTAGTGAATTCAGTTTAGTTTGGCATAAGGCCAAAAGTGTTAGTCACTATGTTCGAACCCTTATATAAAATAGATCTGTTGCTAGGAAAGTTGGTTCAGTGTTGATAGCGGCTCGGATAGAGGAATCGGAGAGGTGAGTTCGAATTCCAGTTGAATCCATTACATTCACTTACGTGCTAATACCCTTGGGAAAGGTATGAATCTTCTTCTTCTACCCCATCCCAAGCTAAGGGTAAATAGCAGGACAAACCGGGTTTTATAGCCTTGGGTGGCAGTTAGTCTACGCAGAAAAAAATGGCAACCTACTGCGGGAAAAAATCTACCTTGTCAGTCATGTATCGAAAGATACATGATCGCCTAAGCGTGTATCACTCATGGCACATAACTAAACTGATTCCCCCATGCGTTGAATATTGTTGCTATACATGGTCCGGTGCTGCTGTCACATATTTAGAGATTTTTGATAAAATCCACAGAAGAATCTGCAATATTATTGGTCCTGACCTGGCTCCGGTCACTTTCTCATCGCCGTAATGTAACTTCCCTATGAATTTCTTTAAATACTTTCATAGTAATTGTACTGATGAACTTTCCACTATGGTACCAAGACTTCATGAATTTAAGAGCAGTATTAGATTGGTGGCAAGGTCTCATCAATTCCCTGTTGAATTGATTAGATCCAGCCGTAAGTTCTATGCTGACAGTTTCTTTTCTAGCATTTCTCGCTTGTGGAACCCTCTTCTGGATCTTTCCAGCCAAAAACGTAAATGCAATGTCAATCGTCATCTCCTCTTTTCTTGATTACTCTTCTTTTATTGTTCTTGCTCCTTAATGTTTTCACTTTTTTTCTTATTCTTTCACACTCAGCAAACCCTTGTGTATCAGTGACTTTACTGGGGTGAAATGATTAAAAAAAATCCCAATGAAAAAGGGCATTTAACAACATAGTGTTAGCGACATCGTCCAGGCGACAAACCGTTTTGCATTAGCCTATCTTAGACCATGCCAGTAAAAAACGTAAGATCAAAGGAAACCGTTTTAAATCATAGCTGATAACAAAGAAAGAACTTTTCCCATTCGACGTTTATTGTACCTGTTTTCTTTTTATTCATTTCAAACTAACTGAACCCGCCTTGAAATATTTTCGTTTTCAGGAACATTAAGCTTGCACGAGTAAATACAAAATTTTCTTTCGGATACAAAGTAAGGAACATTAACAAATTTTAATATATTTTCCTTTATTCCAACTTTTTAAAAGTATCTTAAGAGCATAATTTACGTGGATAAATTCGGTATTTATTATATATCGATGTAAATTCTTTATCTCTATTTTTAATCCAACTACGTATGTGACAACGAGTTAACTATCCTCCTTGTCTTCATCATTATATATACTCCTTATCCTCATGACTTTTATTTCTTACTATCTCCTCTTAAATCCATGCTATATACCTCATTCAGTAACTCTCTACACTGAGTGGCTCTCGAGGATTTTATTGAGTGAACTTAAGTAAAAAAAAAAAAAAAAAATCCCAGTAAAGTTGGTTATCATTTCCAGAGCAAAAGATAGCTTTATTTAAAAAAAAAATGCAATTTAATTATAAAAGTCATAAACAATACAATCATTTATAGAGATCACAAAAGTTCTGATTGGAAACGAATAACAAAACACCTATTTAAAAAAAGGGAAGATATTTGTAGTGGAATCTGCAAATGAAATATCATAAAGCAAATAACGCCGGATATATGACTCATGCTGTTAGAGAGAAATCATAAAACCTCACTGTCATATATTTCTGAGATGATATAGAGTTACTATTTACACTATTTGCATTGTTCAGATATATGACACATTGTGTCAGATGGAAATAATATAACCACAAGGCCCAGGGGATAAAATTGGTTTGCAATAATCCAGTGACTTGATCCAAACAGTTGTGAGTTCAATACCTGACGACAGGAGATGTGAACAAAAACTTGAGAGTTGAGTTACTAAAGGGAAATAACTGAAACTGAAACATCCCGAAGAGGCATGGCACGTGGAACTAGAACATTTTAGCTCGGTGGACAGAATAAAAGTTTCGGTTCGATTCCAATCGCATGAAGAAAGCCGGAGCGTATATCGGTCGAAACGTCGTAAATATGACCATTAAGATGAGGACAACAGTTCGAACAACGTAAAGGACAGAGTTTTGCACAATACTTACGCGTATGCACGCATTTATATGCAAACACAGATTGACCGACAACCAACGTTATATATTTCTAATTTTCAATGTTTCGAACAGACTCACTAAAATTTGAGCTTTATATATTAGATAAAGTATTGTCAATAATTATGAATTTTCAACTCGGATTCTTTCATTTAAATTGCAATTGGTTTTGTCATCGCAAAGTCTATTCATTTGTTCAGATTGAGGTAGTGATATTTACCTTAATCTTAAGATTATTGCAACAGTAGCGAGTTCAATCCTTACTAAATTCCTCACATTTGTGAAATTGAGCAGCATACATCTCGTCATGGAATAGGAAGTAAAGTGTGCTCGTGTCATACGCTTTTAATGGTGGAATAAGAAACTGTTACTTTTTTATCATATTAAGCTTCTTCTTCTTCTTCTTCTTCTTCTGCTTCTATGTGCCGTGTCCCTTCAGGGCGTTGGCGATCATGGCTCTCCATAATTTCCTGTCCTTTGTAGCTTTTCCTAAATGTCTTCTTTTCACTTAAGCCTTGTTCTGTCATCCATTTACTCAAGTTCGCTAGTTAGGTTATGCCTTGTTCTGATCAGTTTCTCTTGCTTTCAAACTGTCCTGTGAGTATCAATTATTCTAAGCCCTCTTTCCTCATTATATGTCCTAGAAATTTCAGCTGTCTTTTCCTGGTGTTAATTATTAGTGTCCTTTTCGTAGACATTTTCTTTAAAACTTCATCGTTGCTCTCATGTTCGATTCATGGTATTCTCAACATCCTTCTGTAGAACCACATTTCTGTTGCTTCAAGTCTTTTCTTCATATGTCATATAGAAGGACTGATATTACATAACATTTCAATACCCTTGTCCTTGAAGCTAAGCTTCTTAAATATCTGGGTAATCTCAACACAGAGCAATAGTTAGTGCTTTATTTTTTAGTACTGTATTGAGTTCGATCTTCAATGTCCTTGTACCAGACTACGTATTCTAAACTTGGGAAATAGCGCCGTAAAGCGTATACTATGATCTTTGCAATCCTCAGTACAATTTGTCAGCTAAGTGGATAATTCTAGTCCTCTTCCGCGATGTTAAGAGAAAAAACGTCAGAGGAAGGATGTGACACATTATACATTACCCTTGTAAGTGACACAAACGCTTGACACCTCCATTCAACAAGCGACCGAGAAGAAGCGAGTGGCAGTCAGGTTTCGTTACGGCCTACGTTATCTAAAGCCAAACTGGCTGAACGGAAGTCGAAAAGGAGAAAGAGAAAAAGAGAACAAGAAAGAAAGAAAGAAAGAAAGAAAGAAAGAACGTGAGGGAGAAGGGAAATATCTTGAAATTAGAGAGAGAAAGAGATAGAGAAAGTGAGAGAGGGGGAGAGAGAAAGAGAGAAAGAAATTGGAGAGAATGCGAAAGATATTAGGGAGAGTATGAAGGAAATAAAAGAACAGCATGAAAAGAAGAGGCGAGATTTTGAGCAAGAAAAAAGGAGTGTGAAAAGAATTTGAAGAAAATAGGAAAGAAATGAGAGAGAGAGAGAGAGAGAGAGAGAGAGAGAGAGAGAGTGTGTGTGTGTGTTGAAGAAGGTTCACGAAAGAGATGAAACGAGAGGAGAAACAGTTTGTAAAACGAAGAAAAAAAATAAGTTGAGTGCAGGAGAAACAAGGAGAGAGACAATGAGAGGAAGCGAATAAGGAAAAACCACAAGGGTGGACGAAAATAAATAAAAGAAAAATCCGAAGACCTGTGTGTGTGTGTGTGTGTGTGTGTGTGTGTGTGTGTGTGTGTGAGGGAGGGGGAGAGAGAGAGAGAGAGAGTGTGTGTGTGTGTGAGGGAGAGAGAGAGAGAGAGTGTGTGTGTGTGTGTGTGTGTGAGGGAGAGGGAGAGAGAGAGAGAGAGAGAGAGTGTGTGTGTTACACGTGTAAATAAAAAGGAAAGCAAGAGAGGAAGGCTCCATCTTGAAATAAGAGAGAATGAAAGAAATAAAGGAAAAGAGGCGAGATTGTGAGAAAAAATAGAGAAGGTAAAAAAAACAAAACAAATAAGCGTGGGAGTGAGTAAACGCATAAGAAACAAGTTAATGTTTGGAAGAAATTTAAAAAATAGTTTGAAACAGGCAAGAGAGTGTGTGAAAGAAAAAGAGAGAGCGTGAAAGAAAGTTCCCGAATGAGAAGTAACAAGACGAAAGAAATATAAAAAAACAAAGTTTGGAAAACTGGGAGAAAAAAAAAGTTGAGTTTCAGAGAAAAGTGAAAAAGAAAGACGGAGACAGTGAGACGCGGAAAATAAGGAAAAAGCATAAAAAAGGACGACTAAAAAAAAAAGTAAGTAAAAACAGAGGAAGTGATAAACAGTAATGTCTTCAAATCTATCTAAGTCTTTTTAATTCATTCTGTTCAGTACGAGAGAAAAAAGAAAAAAAATGGAGAAAACAAAGAGAGAGAGAGAGAGAAAGAGAGAGAGAGAGAGAGAGAGAGAGAGAGAGAAAGAAAAATACGTTATACGAGAAAGAAAAAGACACTGAAAAGAGTAAGAAAGAGAAGGAAGGAACTGGAGAAAGAAAGGAGAGCGAACGAAAGAAGAATAAAAGAAAAATAATGAAAAAACAATAACATCAAATATGGCGGCGCTAGAAGACTGAAAAAAAAAAAACCCCAAAAACAAAGTTTGCAACCATAAAAGTTTTTATAACTGAATCGGTTAAATCAGTTTTCCTAAGGTAGAAGGATTACAAGTTCGAATCCAGCTAAGAGTTTATTCCTTATCTACGATTCCTGTGAAATAACAGTACGAGTCCTAGAAAACATTACATTTACTATTTTTGTAGGCTACTAGGTGTTTTTTTAAAGAAGTATCTTGTCTAATGCATCTATGATCGAATTGTTTTTTGTAAACTTTAGAGTAAAACATTCGTAATAAACGCGTAAAAAGTAAATTGTTTTCACTGTACGAAATAGGAAACCTGAATAAATTTTCAGTAAAAATTCGATTGTAATTTTTTTTTTTTCAGTTTTCCCTGCCAAAAAGAAAGAAGGTCTTCCATAATAGAATTTGAAATGATGTTATTTTATTATTTAGGGATTTATTATATCTGGTTGGAATTCATAAAATCTTTATGTTAAGACAAACTGAGGTTTCTCAAGTCCACTGTTATCGCTCTTTCGAGTATTGATGGGGGTTTCCTTCCTAGCCATTTATTTAAAGTAGTGTGGAAAAGCAACGTCTTGATTATGCATTTATTTTCTCTACGAGTTAGATGTGCTATCCATTTTAGTTGTTGCTATTGTTGAAAGTCCCCAAGTGATGTGGTTTCTGTTATTTGATACAGATCTTTATGCTTCTGTAGCGCCAGTCCACGAGGGTCGAAGTTCGCTAAGTCCGATAATTCTTGTTTTCTCCTGACGATGGGCGGCAGGGGAGGGGGTAGGTGTTGACACTGTGGAAAATAGCAATCCAGTTCAGGCAGTGTGGTCGTCTGGGTAAATTACTACTGAGAAACACCGGATTCTAGGTATTTACTCTTTCTTCCCACTAAGACCAGTTGTGACAAGGTCTTTTTTAAGGTGGGGACCCGAACGCGTACACTCAGGCAAGGAACAAAAATTGCCTGCAGCCCCCGCAACCGCTGGCGAGCACCGATCCCTCTCTCTCTGGTGCAATGAGAGAGCGCGACCTCGAGCAGCTGTTATCCAGGGACCTCTCAGTAAAATTTTCCTCAGTTGCAACCCTGTTCTTTGACCGAGTCTCCCCTGAGTACACTTAGCCTAAAGACAGAGATGCAATTGAGAGATGATAAATAAACGTGTTATAAACCAAAGAGCGATTTACACACCAGATTCTATAATTGAAGTGAAAGTTACTTGGTCGGGTATCACCGCCCTAAGAATCATTCAAAATCGTATCTTCATGGCAAGTGTTTTCTCCGATGGCAGTGGCAACGAATAAATGCGCCCTGATACACTGCATGAGCTGAATGGAGACGCTTTTCGGGACATGAAAAAGTCTTCATTGTGTTATTCTGGCGAACACATCTCCCAGATCTCAATCTTATAATAATAATAATAATAATAATAATAATAATATATATATATATATATATATATATATATATATATAAAAGTGAACATAGAAGTCAACACTTAGAGGCGACAGTCTGTTTCATGCTAGATGCAATCGTCAGGCCACGTGTGCTGTTATTTTTTCTCGTCTATTTATATATGTACGGGTCAGTGGCCTGACGATTGCATCTAACACGAAACAGCCTCTAAGTTTTGACTTCTATGTTCACTTTTATATTTACACCCCCCTATCTCTGATATTGAGCACTTTATCCCATAAATATAGCACATCTTAAGACTATATTTCTTCATATATATATATATATATATATATATATATATGTATGTAAGCAAATATATGGATATAGATCCGACAGTATGAAGAAAAATATATGGAAAAACAAAAATCTGAATATGCAAATATGCTGTTTTAATGTTATTTCAATTTCGACGTCAGACGTTTCGGTCTAATAGACCTTCTTCAGGGCATAGTTATTAAAACATAATTAACATTAGACGATATTCAAGTCAACATATGTCCTGAAGAAGGTCTACTAGACTGAAACGTCTGTCGTCGACACTGAAATAACATTAAAACAGCATATTTGCATATTCGGATTTTTGTTTTTCCATATATTTTTTCTTCATATATATATATATATATATATATATATATATATATATATATATATATATATATAGAGAGAGAGAGAGAGAGAGAGAGGTAGAGAGAGATGGAGTGAGTGAAAGATTGGGAAGTTTAACAGTGACAAATGAAAAAAAAATTAAAAAAGTTCATTGTTAATAGAAATGGTGCTTTTAAAATTGATATTCCGACCGTCAGTGACATTTTGTCCATCATCAAAAGCTTACAAAACAGAAGAACCGTAAACGTTTTCCTGATCTTTTCATTTGGGAATCATAAAAGAAAAATGTTTAGCAAAAATTATTTTTATCCTCTTCATTTCTAAAGAAACAAACCAATAAGCAGAGAAGAAATTCTGAAAATATAAATTAGTACAGACGAGGCTTTGGTAAAAAAAATGTACAATCAAGTTTTGAAGTGATAAAGAAGGTAAGTTGATTTTTGTATAATGCCGCGGGAAAAATAGTTCAGTCAATTGTCGGAACTTAAAGATGGCAAAGGTCGGTAAAAAATGTAATAAACGATGAAATGAAAGTCGTTCGGGGGTCATATTTTGATTAGAACTTTCGTCATTCAGTCTACGAATTTAAAAAGCTTGTGCTTACCAGTATTTACATACCAATGGCTACCAAAAATGAATAGCGATTGTTTGTATTATCTACACGATATGAAAATTTGTAGATTATATAACATAAAGCATTTTCATTATTCTATTCAAGTATATTTCTTTTCATATTTTAACTGTTTAAGATGTATTAAAGAAATTAACAACACCTAAAACAAACCTCCCTTGAAAATGTCTAAACAAGTGTCCGAAAGCGCTTGGGACAATGGACAATATGGAAACTTTTTGCTCTCCTTTACTCCCACCAAAGTGAAAAAAATGTAAGAACGCTAGAAAAAATAAATTAAATTTTCCTTGTCTGTCATATTTAATGGAAGATGTTTAAAAGAAAAGTTGGTGCTCAAATATACATACATATATATATATGTATGTATATATATATATATATATATATATATATATATATATATATATATATATATATATATATATATATATATATATATATATATATATATATATATATATATATATATATATATATATATATATATATATATATATATATATATATATATATATATATATATATATATATATACATATATATATATATATACATATATATATATATACATACATACATATATATATACATACATACATATATATATATATATATATATATATATATATATATATATATAAAAGAGTGTTCCAATAACTTGGACAAAATTTTAAATGTGAATTAAGTTTAAGCGTTTAATGATTTTTTTTTTTCTTTCAGAATTAACAACAAGTCTTCGGCAATTTCAACCATGGAAAGAATAACAATCAACCAACGTGTTAAAGTTATCTAAAATGGACGTTCAAACAGAAATGCACTTCGCGATTTTTTTGGTCAGCATAGAATGCAATTGGAAACAATGTAACGTTGTTGTGGAGAGGTTCAATTCTTACGAGCGATGACGAATAGAGGTGTCTGAATTTTAGGCCACATTCTCGTGCACTGTAACCATGTTTTCAGCTGAACGAACACGCAATGGTGTTTTCACCGACCCAGTTTGTTTGAATTTACGAAACATTTTTCCAATTGCACTCTTGAAACTTTAACACGTTATTTGATTGTTAATCTTTCCGTGGTTGACTTAAGTTGTTAAATCTGAAAGAAAAAGAAAAAAAATTATTAGACGCTTAAACTTAATTCACATTTAAAATCGGTCCAAGCTATTGGAACACAATTCATGGTCAAAAAGTTTTTTTTTATTGGCAATTGTGATTGTATTTGTGTAGTGAATTAGGTTTAGAATATGGGCAAAAATCCCCCTTTTCGCCAACGCGAAGGGCCCAAGTTTGGTTCTACGAAATGAATGCTCTTCTGAAGGCGAAATTAGTGCCAAAATAAGATATAGCGAAAGAGTTGTGCAGACTGCTATCGTGAATTTCCAAAATCAGGGACCTTTAGCGACAAGGGGAAAATGTGGATGTAAAAGAAAAAAAAACAGTGCTGGAGAAGACAATTTGCTAAAGTGAATTGCTACATGTTCCTCAACAAAGATACGTTCTACTCTGTTTTCAATTGGCAAAAAAATGTCAGTTCTATGACAAAATAACATCGTCTGAGATTTGACATTGGTCTGAAATCATTCAAAATCATTCGTAAACCTTCCTGCAACTATGAAATCCATGCGTCTGGCATTTGCTAAGTAATATGAAACCTGGACAGCTGGAGATTGGAGCAAAGTTATGTATTCAGATGAATCTGCTCTGCAGTAGTTCGTTATGCATTTTTTTTTCATTGAGTCATTTCAACCCAAGCAAGACAATATAGCCACTAGGACGCACGGGTTTACTTGGGGTGGTAGAGAATGAGAAGACTTTAATGAGAAGTAAGAAGAAAGAACAATAAAAGAACAAGTATCAGAAACACAGGAGATGGCGATTGATGTATTTAAATTGTTGAAGTTTGTGGGTGGCGGGAAACAAGAGACCGGAAGTGATTTCCACAGGCGAGAACTGCGCGGAACATATGGTTACATTTAACTAGTTCAACAGTAAAACAGTGAGACCAAGTCACCAATCTCGTAGCATAATTAAATTCATGCAGTTTCGGCACCAAAGAGGAAATCTTATCAGAACAGTGAAAATATTTGTAGAAAATAAAGAGGTGAGAAAGTGACTGAATTCGATTATTTCCATTCGTTAGAATACGTGATTGGAACATTTTAGCTGTGAAGTTTCGTAAATAGTTGAAGTAATCTTCATAAAACTTAGAGTAGGGTCTAGATAAATGAATATTTAATTATTTTATTATTATTATTATTATTATTATTATCATTTTATATATATATATATATATACATATATATATATATATATATATATATATATATATATATATATATATATATATAATAAAAAGGCTTAAACACTAATATTCCATGGTCATAATTTATTCCATTGGAATCGTAAATACGATCCAATTGATCAGACCTACAAATTCAAAAAGAAAACAGAAAAAAAAATAACTCGGGAAATAAAAATAGAATTTAGAGAGAGTGTAAGTATGAGAGTGTGGGACAAATGTTAGAGCTAAAGACATCTCTCTCTCTCTCTCTCTATATATATATATAAGTAAAAGACAATAGGAAAACTATTATTAGCCGATGTACAATGCGTCGGCTAATAATACAGTTTTCCTATTGTCTTTTACCTTTATGCATATTGTCTTTTTCTACAGGTTAACTCTGAGAAATGTTTCATATATATATATATATATATATATATATATATATATAGATAGATAGATAGATAGATAGATAGATAGATGTGTGTGTGTAAGCAGATATATGGATATAGATCCGACAGTATGAAAAAAAATATATGGAAAAACAAAAATCCGAATATGCTGTTTTAATGTTAATTTAATGTTGATGTCAGACGTTTCGGTCTAGTAGTCCTTCTTCAGGACATAGTTATTAAAACATAATTAACATTCGACTATATTTAATTAAACATGAAAAGACGATGGACATAAGAGTAACACTAATCAAAACAGAATAACTGAATTTTTTTAAGATCAGCGTTCCGTTTCACAATATGATCACGTCGGTGTCACGTGGGCGATGTTGTGAAAACGTATTCCTAAAATAGAGTATATTTTAAGTGAAAAAGAATTTTTTTTTAATCTAAAATTTATAAGTACGTTTGTCGAGCATTAATCTTGCTAGAAAAGGGGATTTATGAGGCAGTCATCATATCTATCTCACGCACGGTGAATACTAAACGCGGCTTCTTTAATATTTCCCGGCCTAGGAAGGTCTTCTATCGTGAATTAGTGGAGAGGCCCGCGAAGGATCCCCTACGAGATATGCTCGGCATGTCGGAGGAGGAGTTTCGCTCCTACTGGTCTTGGGCGTCAGCGGCGGATTACCTCAGTAACCCTGAGTTTTCGCTTAGCTGGCGATTGCCTCGGAATCGGCTGCCTCTCAACGACAAGGCTTTCATATGGGGCTTGGCGGATTTGCCAGACTGTGAACGGTGTGGCCTTGGCTTAGAAGAAACGTCTGCGCACGCCTTCTACCATTTCCCCCAGGTCCGCCCCTTATGGGACCATGTCGGCGAGCTGACGGCTCGTCTCGCTCCCGAACAGCTTGTGTCCATTGATTGCGCATACGCGTGTGACAATGTGTCGCCCCCGTATTCCGGGATGAAACGGATGGTGTTTCTGACGCTGATGGCCACGGCTCGAATGGTGATTTGGACGACGCGAAAGGAGGAAGTCTTGCGAGGCAATCGTCTTTCTCATTCGGATCTAATTCGATTCTTTGAGCATCAGCTCAAGATGAAGATTAGATCGGATGAAAACGATTGCATTCGACAGTCTTTAGCGAAAGGTGGGTAAAAGAAGCGAGCTTGCTTTGTGAACGGGGCTAGCCTTGATTTTTCTCTTCTAGGTCAACCTATTGCACATCGGGATGGCTTCCTGTGGAACCCTCCCTTGGTTAGGTTAGACAAGCTTCAGTGTACCTAGTTAATGTGAGTAAGTGTTGTTCCTGGCCTGCATCCCGGCCGTTCTTTGGTTATGATCCAAGTCGAGATTCCCAACCTCCCCAGTTTGTTTTGACTCCCCCCCACCCTTTCATCTTGACTGGGTCAGTTTTATATTTTCCCATTCCAGCCTAATATTTTATATTTTTTCCCACTCCCTTAGCGAGAGCGTCTCTTGATTTTGTCCCCTGGGCAGAATACAGCGGTCTCTCTGTTTTATGGGTTGGACGGTCCCTACTAACATCAATTATGTTTAGTTTGTATTTGTGTTTATTTTAAGTTTATTATTGGGTTCATTTCCCTCCCCTCTCATTTTATCATTATTAGAATTGTATATATATATCATCATTAAAATTTTTATGGCATGGGACGCGATTTTGGTAGGTCTCCCTTGAGAGCACGTGGTATTATGGTGGTTGAAGGATTGTTTGGTGATGGACGAGTTCTTTTGGTGAATGAGTAAAATGTAATGTACGAATGGGTCGCGAATCTGATTAGCTAGGTATAAGATAGTTAGTGTTGACTAGCCTCTACCCCTCCCCTTTATTGGCCTCGTGCCACAATTTGTACTTTTTGTATGAATAAATATCAGTCTTACTCTTATGTCCATCGTCTTTTCATGTTGACTTGAATATCGTCTAATGTTAATTATGTTTTAATAACTATGTCCTGAAGAAGGTCTACTAGACCGAAACGTCTGACGTCGACATTGAAATAACATTAAAACAGCATAACTGCATATTCGGATTTTTGTTTTGCCATATATTTTTCTTTATATATATATATATATATATATATATATATATATATGGTGGACAAAAAGTAGGTGGACAGTACTTTGAATAGGGTTTGTGTTAGAGTTGTATTATAACTATGGTGTTTGTGTTATATTAAATTTTATAACTAAATTTATTTAAATTTAATGTTTTTGTTCTTTTCAGATAAAGAGAACCCATAATATCAAGCAATTTAAATACTGATTCAAGAAAATGGCAGTTCAAAGGGTATTGGAAGTTTCAAGATGCTGAAACCGTTAGAACAAAATGGTTTGAAACATTTGGCACTCAAGCATCAAAGAGACAAACCATTTACCTCATTCGTGACAAATTTGATGCCATTGGTTCAATTCTTAATGCCCCCAAAATATTTTGCACAGAAGATCATAAGCAACTTGTTGCCGAAGCATTTTTGTCACAGACTCAAAAGGTCCACTAGAAGAGTCTCAGCAGTATTGGGCTTTTTACAAGCCTCTATTTTGTATTAGTATGAAATCTAAAAATAAATCATTTACTGTCAACCTACCTTGGGCTCATCCTATACACACACACACACACACACACACACACACACACACACACACACATATATATATATATATTACTGACACTAATTAGATTACACCAGATTCGCGGCGATGGTGATCTTTTTTGGCAGCAACAGATATTCACACTGTTCGGACTATCATCCTCATCTTTGTTGCCATATTTATCACAACGTTTCAGCCGTTGTACGCTCCGGCCTTCTTCAGCTGGTTGCAATGTCGAACTGATAACTGACATACATTATACATGGCAAGTGGAACTAGAACAGTCTACCCCAGCTAGCGAAATAAAGGATTCAGTTCGACATTCCAACCACCTGAAGAAGGCCGTAGTGTACAACAGCCGAAACGTTGTGATAAATATGGCAACAAAGACGAGGAAGATAGTCCAAACAATGTAAATAGTGTACATAATACCTCATCTCAAAAATATAGACAGATACTAACAGATATTCAGTTATACTATAAGAAAACCTCGTATCTTCGCGTACAACTAACAAAAAACGATGCAAAAATGAAGGATTAGAATATCGTCTGCTTTTACTTTCTTATATTCTTTATCATTTTCATTCACGTTTCTCTGTTTTCAAAACGTTATTTGACCTCATAACGACAACAAACAGGAATGAAAAAGCAGTGCAGATCTCAAAACACACCTCAAACGTAGAATGCAACACCGATTTTACGCTTGCCGTGTGTCAACAGCAATTAATTAAATATTCTCTCAGGGTATTTAAAGTTGATTACAGTCAAATAGCGTTGAAAAACCGGTTGTCGTTTCATCATTGAAGTTAAGCAGTATCGAACCTGGTCAGTATTAGATGGAGTTTAGCTTATAAACAGTGAGTACGGTAAGCTAAAACCGGTTGGCACGGAACTAGCAATCTCATTCCGTAAAAAAAACCCCAAAAAACAAAAAAGAAAACTTACCTGTTACAGAAACCATAAAAGCAATGAGGCGTGTTGTTGAAAGCTGTGATACCATACACAACGAGAGAGAGAGAGAGAGAGAGAGAGAGAGAGAGAGAGAGAGAGAGAGAGAAATTATTCTCTCTCTCTCTCTCTCTCTTTCAATATGGAGTCACAGGTCTCAAGAAGACTACTTATTGCTTCTGTGGTTTTCGTAGCAGAAAGAGGAGGAGGAGGAGGAGGAGAGAGAGAGAAGTGACATTAAATTATTCTCTCTCTCTCTTTCTCTCTTTCAATATGGAGTCACGGGTCTCAAGAACACTACTTATTGCTTCTGTGGTTTTCGTAGCAGAGAGAGAGAGAGAGAGAGAGAGAGAGAGAAAGAGAAGTGACATTAAATTATTCTCTCTCTCTCTTTCTCTCTTTCAATATGGAGTCACAGGTCTCAAGAACACTACTTATTGCTTCTGTGGTTTTCGTAGCAGAAAGAGAGAAAGAGAAAGAGAGAGAGAGAGAGAGAGAGAGAAAGAGAGAGGAGGTTAAATTTCTGTCTGAATTTCTGAGAAGAGATATTATTTATACTCGGGCTAATATATTGTGATTATTACAACATTTTAGCCTGTTGTGCCCTCTGGGCGACGTCAGTTGTTTCTCGTCCCAGTTAATCTTCAGGGAATTTCGAACTGAACACTTTATTCAATCTATGGAGGTGTATATGTTCCCTGTCCAGTGATATCTCGTCCTGTTCTCATTTAGTACAACTCACTTATTGCTGGCATTGTTTCCACTGAGTCTGACCCTGTACTTACCGCCCCAGCTAATAATAGAATTAACTAAGTTGCATATGTGTGGTCCACTGTTCCAGCATTATTGATCATGTTTCAAAGTTTTTCTTGGCTTAGTAGAACTCAGACGGATGGAAATAGGAAACGAGAGGATAGTGTTATGCCAACCTACTATGTGAAAAAACTTACAGGCCTTGAAAAAAAAGCATTTAAAATTCTGGCTTCAAACTGATATCACGCTGATATAAACTGGTACAGGTACGTCACCGTGGTGTCATTGTTTGCAAACATGTTTCTCTATATCAATTACGACTGAATATTGACTTTGAAATTCACTGGGTGTTTCATACTTGCGGTCTTCTTCCACATATAAGTTACTCTTAGTAAATCACCTGTATAAGCTGGTATTGACAGGTATAATTCAGTCCTAATTTTTATTTGTTTTCACCGTATTCTATTAATAGTTTTGCATTCTATGACCGTTAAATAACGAATAGGAATTGAACTAGTATCATGTATCGTTGGGGACATGGACACTGAAAGAAATTAGCATAATTCGAATTTAGTCATATAGTTAGACTCTTCCGTATCCAATTGTATATATGCCATGCAAGTTTCAGTTACATTGTATAGTAATATATAGTTAATATCAGCCCCATTAATTTATTTATGTCAACCGTTTGAGTTTTAGGACGATAGGTAATTATTTTAGAACAGTAGGTAATTATTAATGGATTAAAGGCAAAAACCTATAGTTTATATCGATTTTTTTTTAGTTTCTGGATTTTGAGTTTATAATTACAATTCTTCATCGAAATATATATATATATATATATATATATATATATATATATATATATATATATATAGAGAGAGAGAGAGAGAGAGAGAGAGATATGGGGCAGTAGATCATTGTTCAAACGTATTGTTAAATATAACATAAAATGAATGTCTGCTATGTTTTATTATGAGCCTTTCCAAGTGTCGTATAATGGCTTCAGTGGCAGGAAAAAATAAACACAAAAACTGTCAAATATTTGGGTATTTCTTTATTATATTGGTCGTTGATCTAAGCTTATACCAACTCTGATGATGGCTCATGTGAGCCGAAATCTTAGATCTATATTTATTTGTACGACGCCTGGAAAGGTTCATGATTAAACAATGTAGGCCTTGGAAAAAAAAGGAGAGATTGAGGGCAAGAGGGACAGTGGAAATCAGTGCATATAGATGGTGAAACAGAGTTTGAGAGAAATAACAAAAAGACAAAACTTATTAAAAGCTAAAAAGGCAGGAAGATGTGGAGGGCCATGATCGCCTTCGTCCTGAAGAAACACGACTCATAAAAAGATGATGATATTACATTCCCTTTAGCACAAATGCATTTACGAAAAGCGAATCCGCTATTCTCCACCCAATTACGTGTTAAATAACTGTCTAAAAGAAAGAAACTTTCAAATTCCAAAGCCTAGAAAGGCAACGGGAAACGGTTCCTCTGTCATTCTCTTGTTGCTTCTGTTGTACATCTAGGGATTCTTGTACCGATTCTGACTTGGCAACTCGACTTCAGTCATTTTCTCACCGACCTGACGTGGCTTCCCTCCGTCTTTTTCTACAAATATTTTCATGGCAACTGTTTTGACGATCTCTTTTCCCAGGGCCCCAGACTACATTTAAACGTACAACGAGGTTGACATCTAGTTACCACACTTTTACTGCTGTAACAGCTCAATTCAACTTTCACTTCTATTTCTATAATTTCTTTTTTCGTACTTCCCACCTTTGGGACTCTCTTCCGATTCTTTGCTTCCCTGATAATTGGAAATCTTCATAAATATAAATGCAACGTCAATCGACATCTTCTCAGTCTTCTCTTTTCACTTTCACTCCCTGTAATCCTCTGTGTACTAGTGGCATTACCCTCTAGCTTGGGGGGGGGTGAAATGATTAAAGAAATCACAGATAATAAAGATAACCTGTTCCCTGTCGTGATCCATAACGTCTTGAAAGAACGTGGAATTTTCTTTTTACAGTAAGGTTCACCCTCTACAAGGCCCAGGGTCCACTAGAGATAGAGGGTTACGTTAAGGGATATTTATAAGTCTAAGAGGGAAAGATAACGTTGTCGCGATCGGGGAAACATACTCTTGGGTGTCTGTTCCACAGCACAATGGTTCGCGCGAAGAAGCTGTTTGAGTGGAACTTACTTCTCGCCGATGGAACACAGTGGGAATGTAGGCGGTTTGCTACAATATAAGTGGCATGGCGGGTCCTAAATATGAAAGTTAGACTTGGCGGAACCAAGGAATGTACTTCGTCCGAGCACTTTCCATGGGAGTAGCGATAGAGCAGTGTGAGACTCGCCACATCCCGACTGTCAGAGAGAGAGAGAGAGAGAGAGAGAGAGAGAGAGAGAGAGAGAGAGAGAAGAGAGAGAGAGAGAAAAAATTTTTTTTATCCAACAAGAAGTCGGAGACGCTTTCGAACTCTATCAAGATTGGAAAGTGAGAACTGGGAAGCTCTCGCCCAAATATGGAAACCGTACTCAATTTTGGGCCTGAAATAGAATGTAAAAATATACAATAAAATTAATCAATTAATGCACACCGTCCCATTTTTGCGACGGTGGACATTAGAGTGTTATAGGTAGAAAACTCTAGTTAATACCCCATTTTTAAAAGCTTATAACTAATACCAGATTTTTTTAGAAACTTATAATTAATATTGATTTTTTAAAGCCTATAATTAATACCAGATTTTTATTTCAATTTCTATAATTGATACCGGATTTTACATTGGACATTAATGAGTTAATCACTTGTTGATATTCTTAGTTGATCTCGATCGATTTTTACTTCGAGGTGTGAAACCTACATATAGCGATAATATGGCGGCATATCGCCAGATACCATCTATTTACAATGATAAAAGTCATTTGATGAATTTAGGAATATTATCTTTTTAGTTTGCTGCTGCTCCAGTTTTTTTAGTGAATACTGTAACTTAAAATATATTTTTGGTTCATAAACTAATCATAGTAGTAGGAACTTTGTCTCTCGTTGCATCAATTCACCAAGAAATACGACCAGAAGATCCAGCATGAATCTAATTACTTTGTAGCAGTCTTTACTTAACAAGTCAAATGATAAAACAAAAATTGTTTCATGTTTTTGTTGTTCCTTAATTTTATACTTCTCTATTTTATGTTTTTATTGATCAATTTATTCACCTTTCTCTTCCCTCGTATTATGTGGAGAGGGTTGTAATGAAATGTTCTCGACTCGAATGGGGAAAAAATTATTTCACTTTGTTTTTGTTATATTCGGCTGATTTATTTTAATGCTATGTTCCTTCAGGACGAAGGTAATCTTGGCTCTCCACAGAGTGGTTTCCAGTTGCCTTCTCCGCCGTTTGGAATTCAGTCTTAGACTGGCTGTCATTCAAAGCCAGAGATACCAGTCTAATCTGTATTTAACTCATAAATAGAAATAAAAGTTTATTTACTTGAACCGAAACTCCAGTCTTCCAGCGTGTGTCATTTGCAACAACTACGGCTTTGATACAGCAAATTCAAGCACTTTTAACGTCACTCAAGAATCAATGATTCATTCAATGGGATCCTTAGCCAAGCAGAAGTGGCAGGAGATTTAGCTTCATTCATCTATAGCTTTAAAAACAAAGCTAGCGGGCACGCAAATGTATCTATTTTGATTTACACCATTTTAAACGTCCTTTCTTCCATTTGTAAATTTTCTTTCTTTAATTTTTCTTACGGCTCGTCACGATTTTTCTGTCCTTCTTTCCTTCCATGATTCTTTTCCCTTCTCGAAATTTCCCCCTCGATCGACCAATTTGTTTGTCTTTCTTTTCTCTTTTCTTTTCAAAGGGGAGCCAAAACGAACAAAGGGTTGAACGAATTTAAACTTTATAAAAGACAAAGAAATCAAAAGAAAAACTGCGCATTAATATAAACGAACTGAATCGTTATTTTTGATTGGCAGATTTAATACCATTATTATCTCTTTTTATTATTGGAAGATAAGCCTTGACTGAATAGCTTCCTAAACTGGTTGCATCGGATCGGTCCTTGGCACTGTACCAAAATGCCATGCGCAATATTTTATGCGCCGTAATCTTTCTTTTCCTCTTTTGGTTTTATTTCCATTCTGTTCTCATACCTTTCTGTCCATTCTTCAATTCAGCTTTGCTCTGTCTTTCTATTTAATCCTCATTTCAGTTCACATCACGCTCTATGTCCATTCGTCTTGTGCTTCTCTTGTTCCTTTTTCTTAAATATCTATCTATCTATCTATCTATCTATCTATCTATCTTGGTCATTATCTATCTCTGCAGGTCTATTTATCTAACTGGGTCATTATCTATCTATCTATCTATCTATCTATCTTGGTCATTATCTATCTCTGCAGGTCTATTTATCTAACTGGGTCATTATCTATCTATCTATCTATCTATCTATCTATCTATCTATATCATTATCTATCTCTGCAGGTCATTATCTATTTATCTAACTAGGTCATCTATCTATCTATCTATCTATATCATTATCTATCTCTGCAGGTCATTATCTATTTATCTAACTAGGTCATTATCTATCTATCTATCTATCTATCTATCTATCTATCTATCTATCTATCTATCTATCTATGTCATTATCTCTCTAGGTCATTATCTATCTATCTATCTATCTATCTATCTATCTATCTATCTATCTTGGTCATTATCTATCTATCTATCTATCTATCTATCTATCTATCTTGGTCATTATCTATCTATCTATCTATCTATCTATCTATCTTGATCATTATCTCTCTAGGTCATTATCTATCTATCTATCTATCTATCTATCTATCTATCTATCTATCTAGGTCATTATCTATCTATCTATCTATCTATCTATCTATGTCATTATCTCTCTTGGTCATTATCTATCTATCTATCTATTGTCTGCAACACTCATGGTCAGTTTATATTTATTCTTTTGTACTTATGTATTTTTCTCTGAGCAGGTACCTGTTAAGCTTACCTTAATTTGACTCAAGAGCAAATCAGAGTGATATGAGAGAGAGCATTTTTTTGCCTCCATTCGTCAAAGTGACAATGGCTAGGCTGCTTTGAAAATCGGCACTCGACGTCCTGATTCTTACCAGGGTTCAAACACTTAGCATTGGAGCGAAATAAGTCTTCATTTTCCAGTTTCGATAGAGTCCGAAAGCGCCTCTGCGTTAGCGTGAATGATGAATTATATTCCACTGAACAACCCCTTTCCTACAGACAAAACGTTGCAAGCCTCTCACTGTTCTATCGCTATTTCCATAGGAAGTGTTCGGACGAACTCTATTCCTTTGTTCCTCCAGTTCTGTCCTTCACGGCTTAGACCCCCGTAATGCCGCGCACATTGTAGCAAATCACCCTAATTACCTTCGCATTCCATTGGTGAGATGTAAGTTTCACTCGAGCAGATTCTTCTCACAAGCCACTGCTGTGCGGAACCGACTCCCGTGGATGTTTTCCTGATCGCTATAATCTTGACCTGTTCAGGTCTGGACTTAATTGTTATGTTCCCCGCATTTCAACATAAACTGGGCCTATTAATCTATAAGCCTTGTAATGTTGTATACTCACTCTTCTTCTCCTCGCCGGGCGGCGAAATGTTTTTGGGTCCGGAGATAAAAGAAATCAACAAAGATAATTTTAACTTAACTATTTATTAATCCCGTCGACGTCTACATTTTCTAACTATCCAGTGGGGTCGCTTTCCCCCGACTGGAGATTCGTTCCAGACAGGAAAGGAAACATGTCTACCTTGCTGGACTTGTAAGAACCAACTCACTAAAAATCTTTCTCTATCTATCCTTCTCACGCTGGCACAGCCAATCAAAATCGACTTCCTTGTTTTGTCTTCCATCTGACCTCGGAGGTCAAGCTTAGGAAGTCGGGGCAGCGATATGCTTCCTTGTAGTCTGTTAAACTATTATTTAACAGTAAGTCTTGAGCCTTGTACAGGGTGAAAATCATTGGGATATTTTTTTTTATTTAAACATTACTAAGGATAACTGTTTATGTTCTCAAATATCATCTGTATTTCATGTGCATACATCCCACATATTGTTCAACCTTTGGATGATTGGGGATTTGTAATACAGGGTGTCCCTAAAGTCTGGACACATAGGACATCTCATCAACTATAATTTTCTTCTTACCTCCACAGATTAAACCAGGTTTTGTCGAAAGAACTGACTTTTTTTTTCTGGCGTATGCTAAAGGAGAAGATGAAAATCATAGATGCAACATGCTTGATTGAACGCATAAAGATTGAATGTACCAAAATTGACGAAAATGTGCAGTTGCATCGAGTTCACGTGAATCTTGCAAAGCGCATCAAGATTTGGATCACAAATCATATTGAAGATGTTATTTGTTAATATTCCAGATTATGGGACACCTTGTATTTTATGCAATATAATTTCTTTCTTTCTCCACTGAAGTCTGCTCCAATTAGTGTTTGCCAGATTCTTTTTTATTACTTTTTTTCCAACGTTTCATTTATATCCACGTTCTTCTTTTTCTCTGATTCCGTTACTATCAAACTTCTCTTCCGAAATGTCAAACTATCATTTACTAATCATCTGTTCCTATTACCCTTTCGTCCAACCTGATCCTAACTCCATCTCTTGTTCGGCCTGATCCTAACTCCTTTCTTTAGTCCGGCTTGACTCTCTAATCCAGTTTGTTTCTTTCTCTTCCTCTATTTCTTCTTAGCTCCTATCTTCTTATACTTTCTCTCTATTTCAACTTCCTTTCCTTCTCAATTTCGGTCTGTTCTTATTTCTTCCTTCTCTCTCTCTCTCTATTTCAACCACTTCTTACCGCCTCTTTATTCCTCTCTTTTCCCACTCTCTCTCTCTCCTCCCTATTTCAGCTTGTTTCTCTAATCCTTTCCTACTTTCTTTCGGCCTTACTTTCTCCCTTTTTCTCACTATCTCAACCTGTTCTCTCTTCCTTTTTATTTCGACTTGTTCCACTCACACCTCTATTTCAGCTTATTCCCCTCTCCTTTCACTCTCACTTTAGGTTTGTCCCTATTATTCATCCCCACTCTCTATTCCAGTCTGTTTTACCTCCCCATCCTCTCTCTCTATTTTCAGCTAGTCACTCTCTCCTCCTTCTCTTTCGGTCTATTACTATTTTCCTACATTTCTCAATATTTCAACCTGTTCTTACAGCCTATCGCTTTCTATTTCAGCTTGTCCCTCTCTCCTTCTCTCGTCTCTATTTCAGTTTGTTTTTCCCTCCACTTTCAATTTCAGCCTGTTCTCTCATCGTCCCCCCTCTCTTTTGATCTTTTCCTATCTCCTCTCTTTCTCTTTCTATTTTTTTCTCTTTATTTCAACATCTTCCTTTCTCTCCTTCACTTCTCACGGTCTTTTCTTATCTTTCTTATCTCTCTATTGTAGCTTGTTCCTATTTCCGTTCTTCTCTCTTTAAGCTTCAGAGTGTAACTATCACCTATCTCTCTCCATTCCTCTCTATATATTCCTACCTATTCCTATCACCCGACCCTTCCTCTTTATTTCAGCATTGTTCCTTTCTTTCTCTTTCTAGTTTGGTTTCTTGCCATTCCCACTCCCTCTTTCATTTTCTACCTATCTACTTATACAAAACGCTTAATCAGACACTCTCCGAGCAGTCATTTATGAAGATTAGCTTAATCCAGCACAAGGCCTTGACTTTATCTATAGCCTGCAATCGTTTTTATTTATTTCTAAAACATTTAAACATTCGAGGTCTGTCTAGAAATGGTTCAGTCATTTAAAATTAGCCAGAAGAAAAAATGGCCTACCTGGAGTAATGAGACCTTAGTCCCCTTCAAAGTACTTTGGGATTCCATGTAGCTATTTTAGTTTTCCCTTCTACTTTTCAAAACAGCCTTCAAAGTTCTGTTTTGGGACAGCCATCAGCTGCAGCTTCGCGTTCTTATTAAGAGGACGATGTTTCCTCGAACCTCGTAGAATGGCCCGACAGAATCGTAAACAAAGAATCGTACACAATAAAAGAATCCGCATCACTTGATGACTTTCAACAGCAGCAACAACTAAAATGAATAGCACACGTAACTCGTAGAGAAGTTAATAACATAATCAAGATACTGACGGCCCACATTAATTTAAAGAAAAGGTTAGGAAGGAGAGCTTCATCAATGATTGGAAGAAACATAACAGTTACTGGATTGGGAAACCTATTTTCCTGAAAAAATGTTTAAAGAGAGATATTTTAAAAAATTTTAACCGACAGTATCAATGGCCGTTCGGCCAATGAATGCCGAGTATTTACTTATAATGATAATGGTAAAATTAGCCATTTGCTTACAAGGATTCATTCGGCAGTCATTGACCGAGCAGCCATTACTGCAGTCGGTTGAAATTTATCAAATCTTTCTCTTAAAACAACTTTTCAGGAAATTAGGTTTCTCATGTCCAGTAGCTGTTATCGTTCTTTCCAGTATTCAAGTGGGTTTCCTTCTTAAACTTTTGTTTGCAGTAGTGTGTAATGTCAATATCTTATGTCGTTATTTTCTCTTCGAATTACATGTGAAATCTGTTTTATTTTTTGTTGATGTTGAAAGTCCTCGGGTGATGTGGTTTCTATTATTTGGTACAATTCTTTGTTTATGATTCTGTTACGACTGCCTGCAAGGTTTAAGTGGTCTTCGCCAAGATCCATAGTCTTCACTCGTTCAAAGCCATGTTTAAACATTGATTTTACAAAGCCCTTACATACAGCTTATAGTTTAGATATTTCTGAATGGGTTGGCGCCATACGTGACATACATATTAAAGTCTTGATCTGACGAGGTCATTTAAGAACATGACGAGTTTTCAGGTTAATGTTTAACAACATGTAGCAATTGGCAGTGTTTGGCGAAACTATCCCTAGCGCAGTTTATTCTATGTTTAATTTTCTTATCTTCTATACTAAATTTTTTATAACTGATCTATACACCGAGGCATTTTAAAAGTTTGGTATTTACTAATTCCACATCCTGAATTTTTATAATGGATTCAGAGTATGTGCCATTACTTCTTTCATTCCATTTCCGGAGTATTGTTTCTGTTTTGGGAAGGTTTGTTCTGAGTTCAATTTCTTGAAATACTTGGTAGAGGATGTCGATTTTTTTGTTCAAGATCATTCTTATCCCAACTATTTATAACTATATTTTCAGCATCAGCATCTACATTGGCATCTGGAGGTAAATCAGGATCGCTATTTTCTATTAGTTGATTCGTTTGGGATGTGGTAGAGAATGTTTAAATGATTAGTATCCATCTCTTCACGTCTGTGCTTGTATGTTCGCAGGGTATAGTCGAGGAAGAGAATATATAGACTCATTTTCTCCTCGTTGTACTCCTGATGAGGTCTGAAATGTTTCGGTATTGGGGTCGTTTCCGGTCATTTTAGATTTTGTGAATCGATAAAGTTCCTCTCTTAGATCGATGCATTCAGTAGATTTGGAACTTCGAAGACGCTTTCTAATAAGGCAACGGTTAATATTTCAATTAAACTTCATCTTGTTCACAGTGGCAGAACTCGGTGATGCATTATCTTGCAAAACCAACAAAAAACGCCTAAAACGTGAAAAAGGGAGAGTCCAGGTTTTGAAGATGGATCGACATTTAACAATTTAGTATGCTTATCAAACAATCACTTTTCTGTCTTGGTAAGCAAAAAAATCTTTCTATTTTTATTTATTTATTTATCTCGTAGTATTACTGAGTAAATTGAGGGGGTTCTCAAGGATAAAATACAAATGTGGGTTTGTGTGTCTGTGTGATTTATAGATAGATATAGAGAAGCAAGTGATTGAGATAGGGAGGTATATAAAAATAATAGATTTATAGACATGAACAGTAGATAGATAAATATGAACTGACTTAAAGAAATAGAATATAAAAGACAGGCATACAGATAGATAGATAAATAGATATATAGATAACAATAGTCTGAGATAGATAGATAGATAGATAGATAGATAGATAGATAGATACGAACAGACTTAGATAGATAGATAAATATACAGATACAGATAGACTGAGATAGATAGATAGATAGATAGATACGAATAAACTGAGATCGATACGAATAGACTGAGATAGATAGGTAGATATGAATAAACTGTGATAGATAGATAGATAGATACGAATAGACTGGGATAGATAGATACGAATAGACTGAGATAGATAGATAGATAGATAGATAGATAGATAGATAGATAGATAGATAGATAGATGCGTGTATGTGTGAATGCAATGGATATATAAACGTAATTGGTTTCGTTTGCTTAGTAGTCAATGTATGTACTTGATGAAGAAGGCTTGTTTTAAAACAATACAAAACAGCACTAAATAAAATCATTATAACTGCAAAAGGGAGTGTCGTTGAAAAGAAGCAGTAATGGTACGAAGTAGCAAGTATTATTTAAGAAGAAAGCTTAATAAGAATGATAGTTAATGTGCAGGGAGGGGAGACTTCTTTGAATTGATGTATTGTTGCGAACCTTTTTAATGTTTGTCTTTCTCATTGGCTTATTTATTTTTATTGTAGAGTATGCTCGAAGTGTTATAAATAGCTTAATGAAACTAATTTTTTTAATCAGTCGCTGCAGTTTTTTTTTCTAACAATGAAGGAATGCAGAAGGTGTAAGAAAGTAGAAAAATGAAAAACTAATGCTCAAACTAGCAGCAAGTCAATTATTGAATAACTACAAGGATAAGAAGGTGTTAACAATTGAATAGTCGCAGACGATCGTGGGTGCCAGGTGCTGGCATATATGCGCGTGAGTGTAACTGTGTAAGTTGTTTATGAACGTCCTCTCGGGACTTGACCCTCCAGCATCAATAATAATAAAAAAACAAAAACAAACATTAAATTTTTACATTAGTAGCACATTATGCACCATTCCTTTTCGTAGATTAACTTGTCACTTATCGAAACAGTTAAAATCGTGCACATATCGATCATCACATCACGAAATACAACTAAGGCAAATATTAGTAGATAATATCGCTGTAAGGAAAGACGCAAAATACTCGAAGCTATTACTGTACAATATAAACAACCTGCATTAAGTAAGATATTATTTAACACACGAGACGGTATTTAATGTGTATAAAATATTTATTATGCGTGTAATAATAATAATAATAATAATAATAATAATAATAACAACAACAACAAAAGGGCTATTGAAAGATGCACCACTATCTCTCGTAGATTAACTTGTGACAGGGAAATTCGTGCACATATTGATCATCGCATCACAAACAAATCAAAATACAACTAAATATCACTGTAACGAGAACCGAAAAATACTTGAAGCTGTTACTGTACAAAATAAACAATCACATTAAGATATTCTTTACCATAAGAGACGGTACTTAATGTGTAAATTAAGTATTTATTATGCTGATAATAATAATAATAATAATAATAATAATAATAATAATAACAACAACAACAAAAGAACTATTGAAAGAGAGGTGTTCCTAATTCTAACGTCTATTTTGTAACGTCTACTTTTTAATATTTACTACAACCGTCTCCGTTTGTTCAAATTTATATACCACTAAACAATTATTGTTATAATAATAATAATAATAATAATAATAATAATAATAATAATAAATAATTAGTGCGGGGCATAGAAATGCCTAAGATGGTTTCCAGGTGCACTGTAAGTCCACTAAGTGTAAGAGACTTTTAGTCGTCAGTAAAACATCTCAGAGGGTAAATGATCTCTCTGAGCCTTGGATGACTGTCCATCTAGTGTTGGAAACACGATAAACTTCAACTGGTGAAGGTGTCACGGAAAAAAAAAATAGGGATGGAAAAGAGACTTATATCAGCCAACATTATGAAACAAATTATGAGACAACTTACAAACGTAACGGATCAGGTGAACTTATATTCCGTACGGGGAAGTGTGCAGGTGTCCGAGAAATGCGCAACATTCCCGTGACTAGGATAATAGACATGCCTAAGGATGAAAGACTTAGCATAAAAGTTGCGTGGACAAAAGCTGACAAGAGATTTATGGGAAAGATCTGGAAAGAATGTCAAGCCAGATGAGGACATTGAGCAGTGACTTGCTGATCAGTTTAGTCAGATCAGACTGATCTTCAGCAAAATGTGATTCCAGATAATGACAGGGCAAATTAGAGAAATATCCCAAGCAGCATCTCAAGGTATCACTTTTGTTGCTGGCACACTAGGAAATATTTCCAGCAAAATCTCTGCCAAGAAAAACGCCTTGGGGATACCGTGTATTATTGAGAGTGCACAGGTGATGACACTGCTTGAAAGAGCTCCCGTCGTGCCGAGGGAAATGTTGTGTCACTAAGCTGCGGGTAGGAGATGATCATCATCACCTGGTCAAAACATCGAAGAGTCGGAGAGGATAGGAAATCAAATAATATCAATAATAATACATATACATCATTTGATACACGTTCTTTTTCTCATGCAGTGAAGTTCTGTATAATCGTACTACATATAACGTCACATATACGATACGTTAATCATACTTATTATAAAACCCAGGTTGTGTGTGTGTGTGTGCGTCTGTTCGTTTATATATTGGATCGGATTTCCTACACTTTTCAACCGATTTCAATAAAACTTCGCAGGACTACGTAAAATTACCTTGCGGTGGTTCTGACAGCGCCAAAAATTGGAAAAACGCAATTGCTTTTTGCACGAAATCAATTTGAAAACATGATTAAGAGGCATCGCTGTCGCGAGAATGAAAGGGAGACAACTCATATCGAGTTATACTTATTATAAAACCCAGATTTTTTGTTTGTGTGTGTGTGTGTGTTCGTTTATATATTGGATCGGATTTCCTACATTTTTCAACCGATTTCAACAAAACTTCACTTTTTTTGGCAGGAAAACACAATTGTTTTTGCACGAAATCAATTGGAAAATACGATTAAGAGGCAACGCGAAAACGAAAGGGGGACAACTCATATCGAGTTATACTTATTATTAAAACTAGGTTGTTTGTGTGTGTGTGTGTGTGTGTTCGTTTATATATGGGATCGGATTTCTTACATTTTTCAATCGATTTCAACAAAACTTCACTTTTTTTTGGCTGGCAGTGTTTCTTATTGTCTTGCACAGTTTTTTTCTTTATTTTACATTCAGAATGCTTTAAAAATTCCATTTACAAGACAATTGTTTATAACAAAATTCTATTCAATCGGTAGACTCATAACGATTGAAAACAATGTTTTTGTTTGAGTTTGGATTTGACCAGTTCGTAAAAAAAAAGAATAAAACAAAAAAAAAAAATAATTAAGACATGCGTGTCCGTCAACCTTAAACAATAATCTTTGTCAATTTTACTTTTCAGTCTTTATGATGGTCGATACTTGATCTATCTCTTACTGTTACATCCCCGGGCAACGCCGGACTCTACTGCTAGTCCAAAATAAAAAATAAACTAAAATTCAACGGAGAAAGAAAAAAGAATTTCAAATAAAGCTGCACGAAAAAAAAAGAAGGAAAAATTGAAGAAGGAGGAAAAAAATATAAAAAAGAAAGGATAACGAAGGGAGTAAAAATAAAAAAAAAGGGCAGAAAACTGAACGACTGACCAGACAATGATCAGGTAACTTGGAATGAAAAAAGGAAAAATGCAAAAGAAACCGAAAGAAAAAAGAGATAAAGACAGAATAGAATGTAGAAAGAAAAAAAATAATCAAGAGAAAAAAGAGAATTGCCATCAGAGCATTAGAGAGACTCAAAAACTAATGTCTTTTAACGGAAGTCATGGAAGATAAACGGAAAAAAAGACAAGAGAGAGGAGGATAGGAAAGAAAGAAAAGAAATGCTGGCGTAAACAAAGGCTATGAATCGAAGAGTGAATGGATTTGGTACTACAAAGATGAAGTAGAAAGAATAAGCTTTGTAATTTGTTCTAAAACCGCTGAACGAAAAGAACGCTTTCTGGAACACAAAGAACAAGAAAGAGATAAAAAGAATGAATATATAGAAAGAAAACTAAATTAAACCTCAAAAGAACTTTAAAAATAAGAAAATAATAAAGGTAACTTTTACCCACTTTCCACCCGAGTGGGGATAACAGGGAGGCGGTACTGGAATTCAGACGGAGGCGGAAGACAAATTCATCAAACGCTTCTTAAACGAAGGTGATATTTTTTTGTAAAAAAAAAAAAGAAAAAAAAAGGAGTTTCACAATCCAGGTAACGTATACTTGCAGTTTTGGTGTAAGTATTAGAGTCAACTTTGAGTTACAATACACAAAGTCTATCGCTTCACGGCTCTTTTGGCCTCGCAGCGGAAATTAAACAAAGTTCACTTCTAGTGGAGGGTGAATACTTTCAAAACTGCATTTTACCCACCCCATATAAAAAAAGAAAAACAGTGTCATTCATAGATGCCTGACACCTCCCAAAAAGAGTAATGCCCAGGGAACTAGAAAATAAAATCGGTAATGTGGAGACTCGCGTTAATTGTGATTTTGTGTCAAAGCTACTTGGCTAGGTAGATAAACAATTTAAATTCTCTAAGATACGTGCTGGACTTTCAAGCTGCGTTCAGTTTAACAATTCTAAAAGCATCTGTGGTTATCTTTCATTTTTTTAATCGGCGTCACTCTATGCAAGCCAGTAAAGCCACTAAGACACAAGGGGTTACAGGGTGTAGAAGAATTAGGAACAGAAATATTAATAATGAGCGGTAAGAGGAAAAAGTAATCAGGAGGCCAGTAGACATGGCATTAAAATTTTTGCAGATTAAAGTTGGCTAGAAAAAAATGGAGCCGGAAAGGATTCACACAATCGATAGGTGCGAGAATAAAAACTGTTAGCATAGAATTTACAGTTACATCTGTAAATTGATGAGATCTCGACGCCATTCGATTACTGCGCTTAAATTCATAAAGTCTATGTAACATAGGGAAGAGCTCATCCGAACAATTACTATAAAAGTATTTATAGAAAAGACACAGAGAGACAACATTATGGCGGTGGGAAAGAGACTGAAGACGGGTCACTAGATAAGGACTGATAATATTGCTGATTCTTCTTTAGATTTTATTAAGGAGCTCAAGGTAAATAGCAGGGCACTGGACCATATTTGGCAGCAATATATTAAGTATGGATGAATGGTAGACTTATAGATATGCAAGATAGATTCGGGAGAGAAAAATTCTCTCGTGCGACACAGTGAACCGACCTTTTTAGTAGCTGGCCTAGCAATGGATTCAATATAGTCTTTCCACTTCATGTCAGCTGAGCACGTTAGTCCGAGAAGGCGCAATGGATCACTGTCCCGGAGGTTAGCATCAGCCATGTTGATGGAAGGCAGGGAGATTAATATGATTAATTTGCGTTAATTTGTCAGTGGTTGCCGAAATTTGTATGGGGAGGTAATCCCCGATCACATCCCTAGAGCTCCAGCCCACAGAAATGGTATTAAATCTACTGCACATTTTAAATAACTAATACTTACATTTAGAATCGGAAAGAGATAGCTGGAATTTCTGGGACATATAATGAGACTTGGTAAATTTAACGATATTTAGTCCCCACCTCCCACGAGGGCATCATGTGGTACAAGGTCAGTTTAACGTGGGATCTTCGAGCCCGTAGGCTCGGCCAAAAATATGCCCATTGAACCCGTATAAAATTCCGTTTACCTCCCCGAAAGAGAATCCGGCCTTCGGCGTAGCCTCTTTCGGGTTCCTCCCCGCCCGAAGGCAGAGAGTTCAACCGATCAGCCAGTCGATTGACTGACCAACTCTTGGAAAACACTTGCTAAATTTAACACCACAGCAATATTAAAGGCAAAAATATATATATATATATATATAAAATATATATATATATATATATATATATATATATAAAAGTTTAATACATTTTACCGGATGTTTACACGGTAATACACTGAATTCATTACGTATTCAACGTAATAGGTCGGAACATAATTTCGACTTTATGCGGTTCTGATTAAAAGTTAAAACATTTATTAAGGAAAAATTATATGCAAAGTACCTCAATTTCAGAATACTCTACGGTAAATTTACATCGGCGATTAAGCAGCACATCACTTTTCCTCGCAAAATTACAACTGATAACATATAGGGGAATTAAAAACAATAAAAATAAAAGCGATAGAATATTGAATGAATTAGATACATCTGACATCAAAATTTAGATTTAAAGGCTGGGCGTGCCTGTATCTTTAACGTTTCGATGTAAACTATCATCGGCGTTTATGTATATATTCCCCCTAGTGTTTTTCCCGATTTTGATATAAAAGACTGATTATTAGTCTGAAAAAGTTCCTTTTAGGGTTTGATTGATTTGTTTGCTTTTTTTTTTTTTTTTACTGCTTATCAACCTATTCTGGGTTATTTAAAGCCGTAATATATTTTGGATTATAAGAAAAATTCTTGTTCATCCTAATGGATATATTTTTTTTGTGGTGGAGGGTGGGGGTAACAATGACTATTTTCAGTCCTACATTTCAACCCATAGTTGAGGGAGCGAACGAGAAGAGATATGATTCAAACTTTTTCCAAAGTCGAATTAATTACATTCACTTTAGTGACAGTAATGAATTCGACTAGAATTTGAACTCGGCTCTCCGATTTCTCTAACTGCATTCAAGCATGCATACTTTCATCTTCTGAGAAAATGCTTCATGTAGCCGTTTTTTTTTTTTTTTTTTTACATTTTGTCATTCATTTTACATTTTGATTTTATCAGAAAAAACACTTTTGTCTGATAAAAGTACATTCTATGAACGAAAAACTTCACTAATAAGTTTTTCAAACTTGCCTTTCAGTTGCATATACAGGCAGGGGCACACACATACATACATACATATATATATATATATATATATATATATATATATATATATATATATATATATATATATATATATATATATGACAAAGTGGGCAAAAGCTGTGATGATTGTTCAGCCGATTTACTTTAGTTACGGCCAAACTATATACTCAAAACACACTTTTTTAATCAATTCATCCCAAGCAAGGCGATAATACCACTAAGACGCAAGGGGGCCACTGAGGAGTGTTTCTTTTCTTTTTATGTGCCGTGTCTTTTCAGAACGCAGGCGATCATGGCTCTCCACTTCCTCCTATCCCATGTAGCTCTCAATAAATTTTGTGCCTCTGTCAAATCCGACACACCCCGTTCTGTCGTCCACTTATTTAAGCCCGCTAGGTATGTCATGCGATGCTTTCCTTTGTCTCTGTTTCCCTCTATTCGATCTGTGAATATCATTTTCCAGGCCCTCCTTTCTCATTACGTGTCCCAGAAATTTCATCTGTCTCTTTCTTCTGTATAAGTAGAAGCTTCCTTTTTGTTTGCATTCATTCCAAGACTTTTCATTCTCTTACACTTCCCGGTGTGTTTTGTTAACCAGTTATATTATGACTAACAAAACACACTAGGGAGTGATAGAGAATGAAAAAGACTCTAGAAGGAACCAGAAACCCAATTCTAAACAAAATTTTTCCTGTTCAAAATACCGGGGTGAAGTTTGAACCGGACGATAGGCAAACCTATTTACTCCTATACTAGTATCATATATATATATATATATATATATATATATATATATATATATATATATATATATATATATGTGTGTGTGTGTGTGTGTGTGTGTATATGTATGTATATTAATATTAAATTTATATATATATGTTAATATTAAATTTTTTTTATATATATATATATATATATATATATATATATATATATATATATATGAAAAGTAATGAAAAGTTTGGTAATCCATATGAATAATATCAAGAAGGATGTAATACAGGCAGGGGAGCTCAATGTCAAATCAGAGCAATTATTAATTCAATTTAAATAGAAAACAGACAATATATATATATATATATATATATATATATATATATATATATATATATATATATAATTTCTCATTGCCCTGTCTCCTCGCGGCCATGTATAATCGCATCAACGTAAGCATCACTTTAGTCCGATGAAGTAGTAAAAGATGAAACGCATCAAACTATTTTCCCCCTTTGTCATTGATTTCCTGAAAATTGTTCTTGATATCTAAAATTTGGCATGTCGTTTTCCAAAATACACACAAACACATATATATTGATTTTCTAAGTGTAGCGAAAGTATGGGGCACCCAGTGAGGATCGAACTCACTATTCAGTCATAACTGCTTTAGCGAGAGAATATATATATTGATTGATTTTCTTTTTGAAAGTTTTGAACGCTAGCTACATTTTTAATCATTAAGTTTAAATCTTACAATAACTTATCTACTGTTGGTAAAGTGTCGAATAAATTGCCAAGGGAACTCGGCATATGTTATAAATATAACTGCTACTCACACCCACAAAAAAATAAAAAATAAAAATAGAGATTAAACTTTGAAAATGCGTAAATTAGTATTTAGTTAAAAAAACGGAAGAAAGAAAAATAGGCCGGTCACCTGATAGATCTCATTTATTTATTTATATATATATATTTATATTATTTATATATTTTCCATGTTTTCTTCTTTTTAACCACCCCGTTTCTATATTTAACTTTTTCTTACCATTTTTCTATGTTGTGTTTTTTCTTCTTTCTTTTTTCTTTCTTTTTCCTTCTTTACTTCTGCCATCGTTTTACTTTTTGTTTTTCTATCTTTCTTTCGGACACTTTCATTCTCTCTTATTTTATACTTCTTCTCTCTTTTATTTCCGTCTTTCACTTTTTGTTTTATCATTTTTTTTTCTTTTCTTGTCGCGGTTTTCTGTTCTTATTTCTTTTTTTTTTTCTTCCTCCTTTCCTTTTTCTCTCCTTCGTTGTCTCTGTATTTCCTCTCAACATCCTTCACTTCCACCATCTTTTTTTCCATCTTTCTCTCTTTTTATAATTCTTTCATTCTCTTTTTTCATTCTTTTTTCATTTCATCTTTCTCTCTTTTCATACTTCGTTCTTTCAATCTTTCTCTCTTTTTATCCTTCATTCTTTTCATCTTTGTTTATGTACTTCTTTCTTTCAATCTTTCTCTTTTCCTACTTCTTCCTTTCCATCTTTCTCTACATTTATCTTTCGTTCTTTACAGCTTTTTCTCTTTTCATCCTTCTTTGTTTCCATCATTCTCTATTTTTTTAATCTTTCTTTCTTTACACTTTTCTCTATTTTTCTTTTTCTTTCTTTCCATCTTTCTCCCTTTTCATCCTTCTTTTTTCAATCTTTCTTTCCATCTTTCTTTTCTTCCTTATTTCTTTTCTTCTTTTCATCTTTTTCTCTTTTTATCCTTCTTTTTAACCTTTCATTCTTTATTGTTTTATTTGCTTTATGTCTTCTCGTTTATCATTCTTTCTTTCTTTCTTTCTTTCTTTCTTTCTTTCTTTCTTTCTTTCTTTCAGTCGAATGTTACGTGTACAGATTCATTTTGTCCAAATTGCGCTTTAAGTCTTATCTCAAAGTTCGTTCCCACCTCTCCCTACCCTGACCAACAGACCACCAGAAGGAAATAGCCCACAGCATATCTATTTATCTCACTTTAGTACAGAAAACTTCTCACGACTCGAGACACGTTCCACATAGAGGTTTACATTCTTAAAAAATTAATATCCCTAACCTTGTTAAAAAGAAATTTTGTTTATTCCTTTATTTTGATGTCTTGTGAAATGAAAGCCTATTCATTCTGTAGTGAAATACGTGAGATATAGGTGCTTTTTTTTAATAAACAAATATTAAGTTAATATTCGTTTTTTCTTATTCATGTAAATAGAAGCGTTCGTGTGTTTCCAAGGGTTTGGTTTTTAAATTAGTAAAATCTCGGAATTGACATAGCAAAAAAGGTCTTTAGTTTTATTTCGAATCTGACATATATCGCATTCTCATGAGAATCACCAGAGTCAGCTAAAATTAAATGCAAAGAAAAACAGAACGAAAGCATTCATTGATCAGAGCACTAAAATATTATTCACTCTTATTTTAGAACATTTATATATATATATATATATATATATATATATATATATATATATAATTGAGAGAGAGAGAGAGGTTTATTTCATTTTATATATATATTTAAAACGTTATATATATATATATATATATATATATATATATATATATATATATATATATATATATCAACAGACACATATATATGTGCATTGATAGCTTCGCGTCCTAATAAACATCAGAATGGGCGGGGGATTCGGGGGTATTTTAGTCAGACCGATAACATTTTAGTACTTCTCATATATATATATATTGCTCTCACTGTCATTCTCTGTAACACCTCGAGTGCTAGTGGTACTCCAGCCTTGCTTGGGGCGATTTGCTTAATATATATATATATATATATATATATATATATATATATATTTTTAAGCAATCAATATATATATATATATGTATTTTAAGCAATAATATATATATATATATATATATATATATATATATATATATATATGTATTTTAAGCAAATATATATATATATATATATATATATATAAGCAAATGGGAGTGTCAATAGCACGCAAGGGGTTACAGAGTGTGAAAGTAAGATTAAAGAGGAGTGTCTGGGAAAAGTATAACGAGAAAGACAGGATCTGGGTATGTATGCATATACATACCTATATATATATATATATATATATATATATATATATATATATATATATATATATATATATATATATATACACACACACATATATATATATATATATACATACCTATTTACACACACAAACACACACACACATATATATATATATATATATATATATATATATATATATATATATATATATATATATTAGGAAATAGACTAAGTCCGAAAATTATTTTAATATTATTTCTGTTTATACGTTGTTTTTAAATATACCATTATTTAAGTAAATGGTCTGTTTATATTAAACAGTATTAATTACATTTAATTTGTAGAAAATATGTGTCCTCCAACGAGGAAGCGAACCTACATCCTGCACGGAACCCTCATTTAGCGGTCCGAGAAGGATTGTGGGAAATTTGATTAAAAACAGTAATTTGACCTTACTAAGCATACGCTTCTTATTTAGCTAAATGGTATATAGCACCTCCAGCCATGACGGTTCCGTGTAGGGTTCAGGTTTGATTCCTTTCGGAGGATACATATTTTCTATGAAATTTCTCGAACATTCATGTCGGTAGATGTAATTAATACTGTTTATTATAAACAGACCATTTACTTAGATATTTATTTCATATTTTTATATCTATAAAAATAACGTATAAACAGATATATATATATATATATATATATATATATATATATATATATTACTTCAAACTTTCTTATAGTGGATGCTTCGTATTTGAAATAATTTTTTTTTATTTATTAAACAATGTATTAGTTTTATCAGCCTGCACATTCAAGAAATCTTAGTAAAAAACAAGTCTAGAATGTGCATGCCGATAAACGTTATATACACTGTTTAATAAATAAAGATGGCGCGTCTATTTCAAATACTGAGTATCCACTATAATAACATTTGAAGTAATAAAAACAACAGCTTAAAAATAAATCCATTAAATATATATATATATATATATATATATATATATATATATATATATATATATATATAGGTCCGTGCTCCTTTAGGGTACAAGGGGGACTTACACGTACTTACACACCTAGCATTATATATGTCTAGAGCCTGAACGAGTTCCTTTATTTTCAGGTGAGTTTAGAATTCAGAGTTTTCCTTTTAGACATAGTTACCTTAGCAACACTAAAGAACCCAATCTGTTATTATTTACGGAGGTTTGAATTTAGGGTTTTCTTTCTCTTAGACTGGGTACCGAGTGTGTACGTAGCGGTTATTCGTGTGGAAAGTGGAAACTGAGTTCAAATTCCGGTCGAGGCGGTTAGGTTCCCTTTCGCACAATACCCTTTGGAAAGGTAATAGTAGGGTAGAATGGGTTCTCTAGCTTCGATTGGCAAACATTTTAGGGAAACTCCGAATTCATAAGGTTTTGGGTGTTAGGTAGCAGCTTTACCGCATAAAACCCTACTTACTTTGGAAACCACAGCAATAACACCAAGCGTGGGTAAGCTGTGGCCTTATACCCCACAGGCAGTTTAAAGTTTCAAGCGACTGAATGACCGAGACTGATTGCCACCCAAGGCAAGAGAGCATATTATTTAAGCCATAACTGGGGGAAGATGAATTCATGCCTTTTCCAAAAGCAATATTGATACGGAAACCAGAATAACAACACTTAGCGTGTTCAATCCCTGGCCCAATATTTCACAAGGAGACTACAGCTTCAACGATCCGGGACTGACTGTGTTGGTTCAAGTCCTGCTTGTAATGATTATTTATTGCTCAAAACTGAACAAATTTGGCACAAGGCCGAAGAGGAAGTGAGGTGAGACTGGTGAACATTAACTATTCTACACCTAGCTAATCAGATTCATGATCCATTCATCCATTACAATTTGCTGATTGACAACAAGAACACATCCATCGCCATTCAACCCGACATATACCACAATACTACATACTTACAGGGAACTTACAAAAAACATATGACATAAAAATTCCATAATATCCAAAATGTTCTTTTTCTTCTTTTTTCCCATAAAAATATCTAAATATCCCTGTTTGTAAATGACAGCAAAACCCCTCCTTAACTTTATAGAAAAATTATACTGATGCCTACTGGGATTTCTTTCTAATCAATAAAATGAACCACTTCTTGATCTCATCCGCCATATTTTTTGTTCTTTCTTTTCTTGAAGTCAGAATGCTACAATCACTTGACAGAATCCATTTTGCATGTTAACATCTTTTTTTGTTAACTGATTGCCTTGTTTAGTTTTGTATTGCATATATATTGTTTGCTTAGTATCAGTTTACCCTATTCCCTTTCTATTGTTATTGTTTATTGGAAACTTTGTGAATTCTGTTTGTTTGGCATTTTTGCCAATAACACTTGGCCATGGCCAATTTCTCTAAAAGCTGCCGCCCAGAGAAAGAGATCCGTTTTTATTACTATTTAACCTATAGCTGGTGGAAAATGAATTCATGCCTTTTCCAAGTGTATTAGTGCAAAATGAGCGAAAGAGACAATTTCAGAATTAGACATCAGCCTGCCGATGTCATTTTACGCGTAAAAAACTTTTACGTGACCTTGTGGGTGGGTGTGTCGTATTTCCCACCCCACAGACGTAATGTCGGAAGCCTTTTGCTACTCTGTCGATACTTCCATGTTCTAACAAGCCCCATTCTTTAGTACCACCACCTCAAACCTTTACAGCCAATACTCGCCTTGCAGTATCAGGGGTTGAATTACCTTCATTTCCTACATATTCCTTTAGTGAGGCGGATGTACCCCACTGAAAAAACCACTCCCTGAAACCGCCACTTTTTCAGACAGACCACTGTGTGGATGCTTTTCAGAACAATACAGTCTTAGCCTCTTCAAGTTTAGAGTCAACCTTTATCTTTTCTACAAATCCTCATAATGTACGATTATTTCCTTCTCTTACGTCCACCTATGTCTATCGTTCTCTTGAGTGCTATTGTGTAAAGCTCTAAATTGGGTGGCTCTTGTGGCTTGATTTGGGTGACTATTTATAACTCGTTATCCATCCCCGATATCCTTGTAATCTTCTCTGCTTATGTCCTCCTAAGTTCATATCACACAAATCATTCAGTAACCCTGTACCTTGAGTAGCTCTTCGGCCTTGTGGTGGGTGAACTTTAGTAAAAAAGAAAAAAAGATAATCGTTACGTTAACTACACGTCCATATGAGGTTTAACAGCAGACAACTGGATTCTCAGATCTGCCTCAGCATTCAATCGATTATGAAATGATATACAAAGCTGTAGGAAGTTTTAAAATCTTGCTGTCACTTGTTCTCCGGCGATAACAATAAGCGTCTATTTACTTGGAAAGCAATCATAATATACTTTAGATTACTTTTTCATCTCTTTCTTTTTTTTACCACTCAACGCAGATGATAAACTTTCAGCAAGCAAATAAAAACGCGAAATCTGAAACGGCGAAACGTCCTGAAATAGTTTCTTGGAACAATAACAAAAAAGAAAACATGTTCCTAAACCTAACACCTTCAAACATTTCGGTTGTAGAAGAGTCTGGTAGTGGAGTAAAGATAGTCAATTCTTGGTTACTCACAATGCTTTGCTCCGAATGCGTCCCTTAACCTTATCATCTGACCTTGCGTTTCCTTTTAGTGTCAAGAGATAGTGTCAGAATGTTTAACTTCACTTTCGGACAAACTAATTGTCAAGGCAAGGGTGAGAGTGAATGTCAATGTGTTCTTATTTGGCACGTTGAATATTCTGCCCAGACTCACACAATCGCACTAAATATATCGTATGTACTACCCAGAAATTCGGGGAATCTGAACAGCGCGCGTGAAAACAAATGCCACAAAGGCTCTTTCTGTGTCTGTGCAAAGAAGACAATAGTCCTGGATATGACGATAAACTTGATCGAGAGGTTTTGAAGAGTTTGGAAACACCTCTTAATTGCTGTTCTTCCAATGTCCCCACTAACACGGGGATGTAATACATGTCAGGGGCCCAGCTATGGGCAAATGGTTAGCCCCTCCAGACTGGGGTCAAAAGACCATGAAAGTATAAAAATACATTTTTATAGTAAAAATGCCAGAAATACATTTTAACAATAATAATAAAAATAGCAGTGATATATTTTTTATAAAAGAAATTACTAATGCGCCCAAGTGTTGTGGAGTTATTTCGCAGTGGAGGCTTGTATTGGTACTAAATCGGTCCTAAAATAGGTTCGACGTACAAAACGTTAGGAACTTGATATAATAGGCATTACGCAGAGTAATCTTGTTGTGGTCGCTGATACTTTCGTATTCGACTAACTGTCGTCCGACATCGACTCACTGACTGACCGACTCCCTCGTTACTCCTACTTATTATAGGTGGGAGAGTCTATTAACTATAGAATAGGTGTGTTCCACCATAACACCAAGAAAATTAAATTTCGGCATTAAATGACCCATAAGGTGTTGGTATGCCGCTAAACAAACAAAAACAGACGGCGGAAATTTGTGATTCTTCTTGGTTTAATGTTCAAAACGTTTACGTAAGACCGTGTAAATAAGTTAGCTCAAAGCTGCTCTTGTGATTTCAAGGAATAGAAAAATGTTATGCCTTGTTATTTGGCCAAATTGCGTCAAAGTGATTCTGACCGATAACTTTTTCAATATCTCCTTGTTAGGTAATTAGTCATTTAATTTAACGACATACCAAACTTAGGTTATTTAATGCTAAGTATGCGTCTTAGATGACAAAATGCACGCTGAAATAATAGGTAGATATAAACCTGGTTTACAGAAGAGTCGAAAAAGGTAGACATAAGATCGCTTTACGCTACAGCCAGAAAAATAGACTCAGGTACGGTTTATACTAGAATAAAAATAGATCGGGGTTACGATATAGTAAAAACCGTCGTCATGTGTCAAGAATAAAAACAGGTCTGGTAGCTATGAAATCCATGCGTTTGGAATTTGCTAATATGAAACTTAGACAGCTGAAGACTAGAGCAAAGTTATGTTTTCAGATGAATCTAATCTGCATCTGTCCGTTATAGATTTCTCTGAATCATTTCACCCCAAACAGAGAGATGATATCACTAGGGCGCAGTGGGTTACTTGGAGTGAAAGTGGAGAGAAGTGGGGAAAACGAAAAGGATTCAGGAACACAGAAGATGGTGATGCATTTAACTTCTTGAAGATTATAAGTGAGAGGGAAGCAAGAAATCGGAAGCGAGTTCCACAGGTGAGAAGTGCGAGAGAAAACCTATTAGAATAGAACATACGTTTGAATCTAGCTGGTTCATCAATAAAATGATGATAAGTTCAAGAGCAAGTTCCGGAGCAGATTTCTTGAGGACAATTGCAGGAATGCCGTCGAATACGCAACCTTTGTGGTGGTGGGGGGATCTAGCTTAGAAATGTTAGCAGAAATCATGAACGGAATTATGCGCATATCCCTCTGTAAAGAATCTGTTCTAGGGGAAAATCAGGCAGAGATACTCCAGATGAGTCGACAGTGGAGTTGGAAGATAATTTACGAGCAAAGCACTGTGTTTTATCTGCAGTAGATGCTAACACTTAAAATTGATTGACGAGAGGAGGGACTAAGCATTGGCCCTTGTTCGGTACACTCTTGCAAAGCCGCCAGTAATCTCTAGAACCAAACTTGTGAGAAAGTAATGCAGTTTCTCATTCAGCAAATAGTGACTTTGCCTCTTTGAGGATAAGCTTACATTCATTACAAGCGATGACAAAGAGATGTATTTTACAATCTGACCTATCTCTCTGGTATAGCCGAAATAAGTGATTCCTGTGGGCTATAGCAGCTGAACAGACAGAAGAGAACCAAGGATAAGATAGTGATTTCATTCACTATTTCCGTGATGTCATGAAAGCTATCGATGCCGGCTTTCATCCAGGAAGAGACTTAGGTGGTATATTTCTCAACAGAATGATTAAAAATGTCATTCCAAGTGACACTGCAAAGAATTTCAGGTAAAGAGTCGTAATCAGTGTGTTCCTAACATAATAATTTTCTGTTAATTGGGTGTTCTTGCCTGACAGGAGAGTGGAAAGATATCTATAGACACTACAGCATGGTTGGAGTTGCCTAGAGGACAGAGCATGAGTCCAGGTAGGAGGCAAGAAAGAGATCAAGCAGAGAAGCGTGTCCGTCAGAATTGCTAGAGAAACGCGTGGGGGAAGTCTACTATTTGAGTGAGAGATTGAGCAATTGAGAAATTCAAAGTCTTCATGCCAGCTAGGTCAGTGGTGTTAGCGTGATGAAGCCACTTGACATGTTGTGCATTGAAATTATCGAACGCAAAGATAATTGCAGCCGAGCCCAGAGAGAGGTCCATATTTATACTATCGGAAATTTTTATCTAGCAATCAACAAGCTATAAGAGGAAGGAGAACGAGAAGGAAGAAGAGATACCAAGAGAACGATAGACATAGGTTACTTTTTCATTAGAGTCAAAAAGTAGACAAAGGTACGGTTTGCTATAGTGTCAAAAAGGTCAGATATAGGTCCGGTTTACACTGGGAATCAATAGGTTAGACACAAGTCCTCTTTACACTAGATTCACAAAGGTAGACATAGGTCCAGTTTACACCCGAATCAAATGTTAGACATTAGCCGGATGTTTGACCCGAGTCTGCAAGTATCCACTCTGGAAGTTAACCGCTGTAGAGGTGCCTTACTCTTCCACAGGGGATGCAACTGGCTCGACCAACAAGACAGTCATTCCCTTATTATATTATATTAATTAATATTATTAAGCTCTACTTTGTATTAAGCACTTTTTAAAAATATAATGTTTAGACATTGGAATAATCTACCTTACACTTGGACACACACGCGCGCGCGCACATACACAGACACACACACACATATATATATATATATATCATACTTATTATAAAACTCAGGTTGTGTGTGTGTGTGTGTGTCTGTACGTTTATATATTGAATCGGATTTCCTACATTTTTCAACCGATTTCAACAAAACTTCACAGGACTACGTAAAATTACCTTGCGGTGGTTCTGACAGCGCCAAAAATTGGAAAAACACAATTGTTTTTGCACGAAATCAATTGGAAAACACGATTAAGAGGCAACGCGAAACCGAAAGGGGGACAACTCATATCGAGTTATACTTATTATAAAACCCAGGTTGATTGTGTGTGTGTGTTCGTTTATATATGGGATCGGATTTCCTACATTTTTCAATCGATTTCAACAAAACTTCACTTTTTTTGGGCTGGTAGTGTTTCTTATTGTCTTGCACACTTTTTTCTTTATTTTTACATTCAGAATGCTTTAAAAATTCCATTTACAAGACAATTGTTTATAATAAAATTCTATTCAATCGGTAGACTCATAACGATTGAAAACAATGTTTTTGTTTGAGTTTGGGATTGACCAATTCGTAAAAAAACGAAAACAAAAAAACAAACTAATTAAGACATGCGTGTCCGTCAACCTTAAACAATAATCTTTGTCAATTTTATTTTTCAGTCTTTATGATGGTCGATACTTGATCTATCTCTTACTGTTACATCCGCGGGCTCTAATTAAAGATATCTTACTGGAATTCTCCGAGGGTTTTTGAACAATATGAATGTATTTAGCTCTAAGTTGAAATGATGATACCCCTTCCTGATGTAACCTCCTGATGCAGTTTTTCACTCTATTGTTCCTTCTTTTTTTAAACTTAACCACCATACTCTTGATGGTTCTTAGATGGACTTTGAAGATGGATATGATAAATTTTATAAATGTGAAATATCCTAAAGTATCTACGTGAAAATTGGTTGAAGGTTAAAAATCTCCCTTTTCGCTTTGACGTTTCGCTATTTAAATGAGAATTTAAAAAATTTAATTGAAAAAAAAAATCTAAAAGATAACCGTAACCACGGCATCCTTGCCGCATAAAAAATTGTTTTACATTTTATGGGCGAAGGAAGCTCAATATCGAAGACTAACCGTTTCTAGATATATAAAGTATGGAAATGTGATCAAAAAGACAACCTCAAACGGAGCTATTTTCGAGCCACTGTAGAGGCATTTTTAACGTATGGTGCCACTGCCTGGACATTAACTAAAACCACAGAATCTAAGTTTGAACATACACTTGGATGATGAGAGCTATTCTTAACATCCCTTAGAGACAACATTCAACTAAATCACAGCTGTATGGCCCCATCCCTGATATACAATCTTACACGAACGCTGAATGCGCTTTACTTTTCTTTTTAAGCGTTTCACCCCAACCAAGGCGTGAAGCCACTAGGACGCAAGGGGTTACAGAAAATTTGGAGCAAGATCAGATAGGAGTGATAGAAGAAAGGATGAGGAGAAGGGTAGTGGATAGATCAAAGCAACTGGAGATGTCGATTGACATTACATTTGAATAGCTGGAGATTATAGCTCTCAGGGAAACTGGAATAGGGAAGTGAGTTCCACAGGCGAGAGGTGCAAGTTATGAAGCTATTGGAGTAGAAGAGACAGCTGCATTTAGTAGTTTCGACAGTGAAAGGGTGATAGCGGGATGCCAGCCTCGTAGGGCGCTTAAACTCATGAAGTCTGGGAACCAGCGAATGCAGCTCCTCGGAGCAATTGCCATGAAAGTATTTGTAAAACAGACAGAGAGAGGCGACGGCGCGTCTGTGAGAAAGTGACTGTAGACGAGATGCCAGAACAGGGCTAATTATATTGCATATCCCTGATATACAATCTTACACGAACGTGGAATGCGCTTTAGAGGGCATTAATCACGAGCAAAACAAGAAATTGGGAGTGATTTATGGCACTGGACACCTAGCCATAAAGCAAGACAGGTTGGTCACCCAGCAACCACCTACATTGACCACCTATGTTGTGAAAAAATTCCATCTTAATAACCTTCTGATCTTGATGCCGGACCGTGATGTTTAGCGTCATAGACTTATGAATGTTCGAATTATCTCAACCGAATATAAAATAAATAGAAATTATGAAGGGATGTGAGGCATTTTCAGTTATAACTTTGCTCCTTCGAATTGTTATGCAACTTGAAACAAATGCTTATTAAAAAAACTTCTGTCAGTAAACTAAACAGGAATTTTGCAGGTAACTGTTTCACATTCCAATCATCTGTTAATCTATAACGCGAACTGTAAGTGAAAGCAACCTGAAGAGGGATGTGCTCTATTAAACTAATTTGTCCTTGTCACACCTACTGCTACTACAGCTGCATATGGAACACAAACGACTCTAATAGGTTACAGCTAGGGTTCTCAACCAACGGTGAATTTATTCCGTTAGGAGATTTCAAGAGAAATATTTTCTTTTTCTCTTCTTTTTCTTGTTGTTTATTGAATTATATTACCCTGACCTATCTACTGAACTTTTTATTTATTGAAGTATACTTCAGCTTATTTATTTAATAATTACTTATGAATTAAAACAAATTACTATACATGTATTCCAGTTTAAAAATATCAATCATCATTTTCTATTACTATTAAATTTATAGAAGTCCGCTATAAAAAAAACAATCCGTGTAAATATATATCTACTAATATGGATATGAATGAAGATTTTCAATAATATATGCATATTATTTGGAATGTACCCTTTGAGTCGGACAATCTTGAAAAGTAATGGAGGGAGGTGACCTTTTGACTTATGGGTAAAAGGGTTCATTGGGCAAAAAAGGTTGAGAAACACAGGGTTACATGTGCATGTTAAACAAGTGATGTCAGTTATTTCATCAAAGTTTTAACGACGATCGCTATTGATAGACGAATTTTTTAAAAAAGGATTTTGTCATTTCGTTTTGTTCAAGGCCGACCACATCGTTGTTGGTTTTCAAGTGATACTTCACCGTGTTTGAAACGTGAATACAACTCACACACTTGAGTTTTACCTTTATATTTTTCCTCAAAAGCTTCTCAAAACGATATAACAGTTTTAGTTGCATGTTTCTCTAAGTAGTTTGGGCATCAATTGATAATTTTTTGATGAATCTTTTTTGTTACTTATTTCTCTGAGACTCTTCCCATAAATGAGCTCTCTCGGGAAAGTATCCAGACAATTGGTTGTGCGGCCTTGATGCTAATTAGAAAACAATCAGAAGAAACCTTACTGTGCATGTTTTTTTTTTACAGCGGTTTTTACCCTGTAAAAGGACCGAGAGCCACTCGAGGTAGAGCGTTACAGAGTAAGAGGCACAGCTTATGTAGATATGTATGGGAGATAACGGTTAATCCTAGACTTGAACAGGTTAAGATTTTAGTGATTGGGAAAGCAACCTCTTGGGAGCCGGTTCGACAAGGTAGTGGTTTGTGCGAAGAAGCTGCTTGAGTAGAACTTACCAGGGAAATACAAAGGTGATGAAGGTGGTTCGTTACTCTTGGAAAATGTATGGATCCATCTCTCCACAGTTAAGTGTTAAAGAATAGTACTTGTATTTGGAAAAGTTTTTGTCATTTCCAAATTATTCATTAATTCAATACTTGCCAAACACGAAAAAATTATTCTTACAGTATAAAATATGTTTCGGCCAAATAACCCACAAATCAATCAAACCGAAAAGAAAAGAAAGCTGCGTATATCAGTCATTGTGAAAACTGACATGTAGGCTGCTTTTGAAGACGAGAAAAGGTCAGCAAAAATGGCCACCTAAAACGGACTAATCAATATAGAACCGGTGCATAGTTCAAAATAATATTGATCTCATGACATCTAACTGCATGGGTTGGTAGCACATATTAGAGTCCCGGCTATGGGCAAATAATAAATTCCCAAACAAAAACAAAACACTATGAAAGTATGAATATATATATATATATATATAAGTTTTAGAAACTAATATTTAAAAATAAATAAGAGAAAGTGCAAAGGAAGTTTTCTGATTAATTTTTAACATTAATGACAGTAATAACTTTAGACAATTGATAGAGCTCAGCTCAATATCATTATCATAGATTGTGGCCAAGAAGACTATCTTCTGCTTAACTCTCAGTTCCAGGATGTGAAGAGATTTAGAATGCCTATTCATGAAATAACAGAAATTTCAATGACCGAAGGAGTAAAGACGATGTCCATGAAAGAAAGGCTACTGCGTGATATTTGAATACGACTCAGGTCGGAAACTGCAGTCGAAGTGTTTACATAGTTTGGGAATAATAATAATAATAATAATAATAATAATAATAATAATAATAATGATAATAATAAATGGAGTTAAATTGATAATAAACTTATAATAATGACCATTATTTTCCAGATAATAGTGAGTTGTTGGCATTATTAAAATTTACCCAGAGAAATTCATTTCCATTAAATTATTCTTTTATTAAATTGAAATTCTTCATATTTTTCATTCATTCATTTCTATTCATTTCCTTTCATTCATTTATTTATTTCTCTGACGTAAATCTGCCGACGAATTTTGACGACTTTTAAAGGAAATTAATATATTTTCATAATGTCGATCAGCCTCGTTTTCGGTTGCAGTACCGATTTTTATTTATCTGAATGGAGATGAACATTTAGGCAAGTGTATTGTGACCCACTAACCTAGAACGAGTGTAAGTATAAAAGTATACTGAAAAGCAAGGACAAACTTTTTTTTATAGAACAAGAACAAATTGTCCTTTCCGTACGGGGAATGGTGGGATGCCAGATACTCTCTAATCATATCCAAGTCTGTTCTTAACTATCCATCTATCTATTATTAATTATCAATCTGTCTATCTATCTAGCGAGCTAGCATTTTTTATCTACTGTTCATTATCAAATCTATCTGTTATATCTATCTATCTATCTATCTATCTATCTATCTATCTATCTATCTGCATATATGTATTAAGTTTTATAACTATATATATAATATATATATATTATATATCTATTATATCTATCTGTATATTATATCTATCTATTTTATTTAACTATCGATATATATATTATATGTATCTGTCTATCTATATATTATATCTATATATATATATCTAGGTACCTATATCTTTTAGCTATATATATATATATATATATATATATATATATATATATATATATATAAACACACACACACACACACACACACACACATATATATATATATATATATATATATATATATATATATATATATATATATATATACATATATATTTATAAATGTAAAAGACAATAGGACAACTGTAATATTAGCTGACGCGTTTCCTTCAAACATCGGACGAATACACACACACACACACACGTATATATATATATATATATATATATATATATATGTATATACGCTTATCTATATATTATATCCATATATCTACCTATCAACTATCTATTATATCTCTATATATCTTCCCACATCTTCTCACAAACTCAACACGGAGGCTTATGTCAAGTGGCTTGAGGAGGTACTGCTGCCCTGGATCAAGTGGGTCAAGAGGATGGCTGCTGGATTAGTCTATGTCTGGCAACAAGACTCAGCACCATGTCATACAAGCAGGAGAACTCAGTCATGGCTGCCAGAAAATTTCTCCGATCCCATCACCCTTTACATCTGCCCACCTACTCCCCACCAACTTGATTATTATGTAGGGGTGCAGTTGTGTGAGTGACCAATAACAATTTGGAAAAATGTGAATTCAAGGCAAGGATTTTGGCAACATTCGCCAACTTAAACAAGGAGACCGTACAGAAGAGTTTCCGGAGATTCCATCTGGAGGCCATGGTTGAAGCCAATGACGATTTTATTGAACAAATTTAGTCTTTAATATTTTAAAATATCTAAAAATAAAATAATATCTAAGTTTGGTAAATATATCTGTTAAAATGAGATGTCAGTGTTAATTTCATTATAGTGTAATTAAGACGACAATTTATCCATCGCACCATATATTCTTTCTATCTATCTATCTATCTATCTATATATATATATATATATATATATATATTATATTTATCTATCTGTCTGTGCGAGAAAATAAACTGCTAGCATAGAATTTACGGTTACATCCAGCCAATTCAACTCTAAATGGATGAGATATTGATGTTAATCATGTTTTGCGATTGAATTCATAAAGTCTAGCTGCCATAGCAAAGAGATTATCCAAACAATTACCATGAAAGTATTTATAGAAAAAGGCACGGGGGGGGGTAACTTTACGACGGTGGTAAAGTGACTGTAACCGAAGATAGATTCTGGCAAAGAAAAATTGTCTAACACGACACAGTGAATCAACTTTCTTAGCAGCTGACCTAGTAATAGATTTAATATAGTCTTTCCACTTCATGTCTGCCGAGAATGTTAGACTAAGAAGGTATAATGAGTCACTATCCTGGAGGTTAGCATCAGTCATGCTGATGGAAGGCAGAAAGTTGTCTTTCAGATTATTAATAGAGAACTGCTTTGTTTTGGAGGCATTGAAATTAAGAAGTCATCCTTTGCCTCAGTTAACAACTGACTGTAGGTAATTTTTGACATCAGCTGCCAATTTGACCTTATCAATCTGATCTGATTAATTAACTGATCATAGATACCAAGTTAAGAAATGATGACACCAGAAGGTTATTGATGAAAATTAAGAACAAATTAGCGCCAAGGACAGATCCCTGGGGGACACTTGCGTTAGTACGAAAGGATTAAGAAGAGTGGCCGTTCAGGACAACCTACATTTCACGATTGATAAGAAAGACTGGATCATTTTAAAAGTCTCACCAGAGACACTCTAACTTTTTGAGTTCTCCACTGCAACAGGCCGTGCTTTACCACACTTGTCTAAAACTTGATAGACTTTCTCCTGCAATAATCGTTAATACATCAGCAGTTGCCCTAGAGAAAGGAAAGCCATATTGTCTGACAAAAAGTCCGGTGATGCTTAACAAATTCAGCGTTGGTTAGGACCTCTAGTAGTTTACTAGAAAGAGGTAGATGGCTAATAGGCTTGTAGTTAGAAGAGTCAGATGGTTCACCCGAGTTCTTAAAGCCTGGAACAACAGATGGGGATTCCTAACAAGAAGGTTTCCTTCTTGTTAGGAATCCCCATCTGTTGCAAGAGGCAGTGGGTGATTTATTATACAGCTTGGAGATAACAGGAACCAGTTCGGGAGCATATTTCTTAAGGACTATTCCAGGGATACCATCAGGTCCACATGCTTTGTGGGGATACAGATTATCTATCTATCTATCTATCTATCTATCTATCTATCTATCTATCTATCTATCTATCTAATTCTGCTCGTATCAGTCTATAAGAAGAGTGCTGTAAAGTACTTGAACCGATCAAAGATAGATTACAAAGGCTGATCAAACAACCTTCTGATCAAACGCAATGATTTGTTTACTATCCACTACATTACGACTAGGCTCCTACATTCAAATAAATCAGGATTTACTCATATAGTCGCTAAATTAGAATTACACAGGTACACAATTTTATTAGAAGAGATACACAGAAACTCGATGAGGAATACGGTGGTGTAATTGTAAAGAGAACAGTCAGAAAGAAAATCTTTTTCAAAGGCTATGATGAAGTCAATTTATATTCCCATACAAAATGTAATCGACTTGACGTTGTTTTAATTAAAGAGAATAACATACGTTTGCATAAAGACTGCTATTCGTCTAAATTCCTTTAAAAAATATTAGATTGGTTGGAAAGCAATTACGTTTTACTAGAAAGGGTATAAAACAAATGTAAGGTAAATTTATTTACCAAAAATGTAATCAATTTCATTTTTAATGACTGCAGTCCAAAAGAAAGGAAAATGTTCATTTCTACGCTTAAAGAAATCTGTTTCTTTTTCTTGAATAAAGTTTGAAAGTCAATTTTTCGCCTTCTTTGTTTTTAACTTTTTTTTTTGTCACATGAATTATTCGTCTGAGTGATCAAAACAAATGAAAATATGCAAAGGTTAAGTCTCTCAAGTATGGAAGATATTGAAGAACATCCGATCATAATTATCTTATTCTTGGATTTATTGGATTGCAGTTTGGGCCTCTGCATTGTCATGCTGGAGAATGACACCTTTTCTGTTTAAGAAAGCAAGACATTTTCAATGTTATGCTGTGTTTACTCGATCAAATTGCTGGCAATAAAAGTCTGAAAGGATGGTCCTTCCCGTTTCCAGTATCTCGTAATGAACGATAACTTTCATATTCCTCCAAACGCACTTGTTTCTTATTTTCTCATTTTGTGATAACTACTGTCATTTTTTGTTTTCAGTTTGTATACAAAACTCACTTTTCATTACTTATAACAATGCGATGCTAATATGAAAGATTAGCATTCTTGGTTACAAAAACTTACTGCAGATGGTGGAACGTCGTGTTTGATTTTCAAGTGAGAGTTCATGAGCAACCCAAATTCACTCTTTTCAAGTTTTACCGATTAAGCTTTGAAATTCACTATAAATGACACACTGTCGAATAGGAAAAGGGAAAGGCAAATTCTAGACAGTTTTATATCATTCAACCTTGTTTGGTTGATTCCTAATTCATAGTGGCAAAATACAACTTGTTAACAATCAAAATCTGTATTATTCTTTTACGACAGAATATGTAATTTCTTTTTAATCATTTCAGTCGTGTAAGGCAGTAAAGACACTAAGACAAGGGATTACAAAGTGTGAAAGAATCAGAAAAAAGAACAACATTATTAAGGTGCGAGAACAATAGAAGAAGATGAATCAAGATGGCAGTAGATAACGATTGACATTGCATTTAAATTTTTGAAGATGAAAGTTGGTTGGAATTTACATGTAGCCAATATAACTGAAACCTTATTGCCAATCTAGTACTGCTCTTAACTTTGACTGAAAAGTATTGTAATGTCAGATAAAAGCAGGCAAGATATTTTCATGGATGAATAAAGACGCTATGAATTTATATGAAAAAAAGCTTTCGTCAAATAATAAGAAGGAAATATAGTTTTTGTCAAGTTAGTATGGTATTAATAAATTAACTGAAAGTCGACAATATGTGATAGAAAGACGAGGACATATTTTGTAAAATGGTGTTGTGAATTTATATGAATAAAAGAGTTGTTTAAAGGAAAAAGCGAGTAATATTTTCCTTCAATCTGACACAGACATCCTTTTATGTATATATGTATTGTATTTTCCGCTTTATCACGCAATTCTTTTGTAATCATAACTTAATACTGGATAATCATATATATTTAACTCTGAGGACATCAGAGGACGAATGTGACAAACAAATGAATGCATACCATGACTAAATGGACAGGAAGCTCGTTTTGTAAACCGAGTCGCTTTAGGCAGGAGTTTGATTCTCAAATCTTCTCCATTATGGTGTCCATTGTTGCAGACTATGCCCTGCTTTGCAAATAACCATCAAAATAAAATATTCCCTTGATATATCATTTCTCGAAGCTGTAGGGTCATCTGCTTTCAAAAGAATGTACGATACGTTTGAGCAGGGTTCCTAAATAATCATGCAAATAGATTCAAGAAGCTCGGCTAGGCGCAGAAAATAAAGGACATTATTTAATCATTCTTTCCGGCTACAGGGTAGCCATAAAAAAAAAGCGGCAAATTCAAAAAGACGTGAGGCAACCGTTGAAAACTGGTGAAGAATGATGCGACTGAAAATCTCGTCAATTCCCACCTTGGATGTTCTCCTTTGAAAAGGACTATAACTTGATGTTTCAAAATCAGTGAGTTGTTTAGGGCAGAACGAAAGACGACAGTTGTCGGTAAATAACCTTTAAATGACAAGTCACAAGAACGAACAGCAGTTAAGCACCCATAAGAGCCAATCAGAGTTAAGTAATTACGCGAGAGTCGTATGATTATTCAAGGTAATAAATATTCAAGAAATTTATTCATGGTTATTCAAGGTTAATTATTCCTGGAAAATAAAAGTGATAATAAGTTTGTCGCGTTTTACTGGACACCCTGTATATGGAGGGCTGGGGAAGTTGGCTTCAATTTGCTCACTTCTTTTGCTGGATAAAAACGAAACAATATTATTTTCTGGGATGAGGCGTTATCATTATTTACACTATCTGTCTTCTTCTTTGCTGTTGTTTGTTAGCACACTGTTTCGGCCATTGTACTCTCTGGCTTTCATCTAGTCTATGTCGATCGAGATAAACTACAGGTAATTCCAAACTGAAAATTAAATGAAAGACGGTTCACATTCCACTGCCAAATCAAGAGCTATTTTGTATAGTTCTTATTTTCACTGCTACTGCTGCTCAGTAATAATTTCGCCCTATTTCCACCGAGTTCAAGAAAACACAGCTCAGCCCAGGGATTGAACCCACAATTACTATATTAACAAATTCTCGAATCAACGCTTTAACCCACTAGGCTATTACCCCATAGGCCGAAATGATGAGGACAGTAATTCGCATGTAGTGCAAATAGGTTCGTCTTCTTAGCCTCAACCTATAACAATGCTACTTTTTTTTACAGTAGGGTTCACCCTGTACACGCGCGGGGGCTACTCGAGTTAGAGGGTTACATTAATGGTATATATGGATAGGTGGATAAGGTAACGGTTATCACTATAGTTGAACAGGTTAGTGATCGGGGAAACATCCTATTGTGAGCTTGTTCCACAGGGAAGTGGTTCGGGGGAAGAAGATGTTTGAGTGGAACTTCTCGCCAATAGAATACGGAGGGAGTGTGGGTAGTTTTTACAAATATATCTAAGTAGCATGGCGGGTCCTAGTCGTGAAGGTTAGACCAGGCGGGTCCTAGTCGTTAAGGTTAGACCAGGTGGGTCCTAGTCGTGAAGGTTACACCTGGCGGCTCCTAGTCGTGAAGGTTAGACCAGGTGGGTCCTAGTCGTGAAGGTTAGACCAGGCGGGTCCTAGTCGTGAAGTTTAGACCTGGCGGGTCCTGGTCGTTAAGGTTAGACCTGGCGGGTCCTAGTCGTGAAGGTTAGACCAGGTGGGTCCTGGTCGTTAAGGTTAGACCTGGCGGGTCCTAGTCGTGAAGTTTAGACCTGGCGGGTCCTAGTCGTTAAGGTTAGACTTAGCGGGTCCTAGTCGTGAAGGTTAGACCAGGCGGGTCCTAGTCGTGAAGGTTAGACCAGGCGGGTCCCTAGTCGTGAAGGTTAGACCTGGCTGAACTAAGGAATGTAGTTCGTCTGAGTACTTTCCATGGCGATAGCGATAGAGCAGTGAGAAAATCACCACAACCTGCTTGTGAGAGAGAGAGAGAGAGAGAGAGAGAGAGAGAGAGAGAGAGAGAGAGAGAGAGAGAGAGAGATTGAAAATAAGTCTTCTCTCACAAGGGCTGGGAAACGCATTTGAATTCTATCATGGCTAGAAAGTGAGAACTGGTAAGCTTCCGCTCAAATATGGCAACAGTACACTATTTTGGGCCTGATCTGGCTCTTATAAAGATAGATGATAGCAGGAAGAGTCAGGTACTTACTGGAGCGGTACAGGGAGCCGATCATTTTACCTGCATCTTTAGCTGCATCATTTGTCTAAAAATCATTACGACTATTCATTTTTGAAAAGCTTTATCTTTCTTTCTACCCGACAAAATATTAGATTCTGAAACATTAATATAAATCTTATATACCGAAAAACTCTCAATGTAGAAAATATGTACAAACGAACAACTAAAATATGTGTTTTTAAACAAAGAACAATAAAAGGCTTTACATTAGGATAATAGATCGAAAAAAATATGAGAGAATCTGTTAAAAACAATTATAGAATTAGTAACCATTAAAATTCAATATCTGACATAGTTCCCTAGACGTTTTATTTTGTGGCGCCGTGTCTGTTATGCCTACATAAAGGAATGTGAATGCTGAGAGAGGCGGAAACACAAGTCCTCGGAGAGACACCCACGCACATTATAGACACTGATGCCAACAAAAGATAGTAACACCAGTTTTTATTCGAGCATACTTGCTTTGCTTAAAATTTCTAGCCACATACATAAACGTGGAGTTTGGTAGCGCGCATGCGCATCATTATCAATTCACTACTCGACACGACATTAAAGTCGACCTGATAAAAAAAAAGAAGAGAAGAACAGAATTCGTAAAATCTGTCATCCGTGAATGATTCCCTCCAAGAAAATTTCCGAAGACTCGTTGATAGCTTTTCTTGAGTATTTCTATCTTGCAACATGAAATCTGTTACCCACTCTCTCTTACGGATTAACTAGAGATAAACTAAGATTATCACTTTTCTTTAGAAAATTGAATAAAAACCGAAAAATAAGCAAGAGGCATCAAATGCAGATTAATGAACTTTCTGGAAGACAGACAATATATTTTTTTAGGTTAAAACTTTGGACAATGGAAGAAGAACGAATTACTTTATTCATTGGCAGATCTGAATTACCATTTATAGCACATCGACTCCGGTATAAAGATTGTCTAGTGCCTTAATGTTTTAAATCCAAAATAGAAAAAGTTTTCTTTTCAGTTTCAGTATCCAAGGTTATAAAATAATATACTTTCGTTCTGCGTCGGAAATATTGCATCTGATGCGGGTTTGATGACTTTCATTACCACATGCTAACATAGAACAAAATAAAACATATACAGAAAACACTCAAAAACTTGATTATCCAGTACCAGAAATATCAGCTCGCAAATATATGGATATCATTGAAGAATCGAAAGTTCTTAAGAGCCATTCCACTTGTTAGTCGGTTAGTTTCGTTATGACAGATTCAAGTTTCTGGGAGTGAGCGAATAATCTGGCATGATTGTCAGTTTGAATAACGCCAGTACGCTCAAATCCTCGGTCACGATGGCTTTTGACTTCCTGTTAGCTCAAACACGTCTGAACAATTCCGTCTACTCTAGTAAGTAATATATATATATATATATATATATATATATATATATATATGTGTGTGTGTGTGTGTGTGTGTGTGTGTGTGTGTGTGTGTGTGTGTGTGTGTGTGTGTGTGTGTGAATTTAAATGTCCTTTGGGAGATTGTATCTCCAACAGAAAAAATAATATATATGTTGTCATACTACTACTACGTTATCTCGACGGTTGAGTTTTCACTTGAATGATAAATCAAACATATCACAGCATTTACTACAGAATGCCTGTCCACATTCGCAATTTAAGAAAATTCCTGTTGAAAATAAATCTATACCTTTTTTCATGAAAATTATGAACATAAACTAAAAATTCTTGAAGCTCTCTATATTAAAAATTAAAGCCAACTGTTAATAAAATTAATTATGAATACTGCACAAATGTTCTAAAATGTTTACGGTAGATAGTTTAAGATATCTAAGTTTTAGGTAATAGTTTTAAATAGTTTTTTAAACACTATGACATATCATAACTTAGTTACCTTCCCTGACGTTTACATTGTGAAATTTAAATCGTACAGTATATAACTTAATGTTTTTCACTTTCACAGAAAAAAAAATTAACTTTCAGATGAACACAAGGATTTTGTCTCATAAAAATGATAAGCACAACAATTTTTGTCTTAGAAAAAAACAACACCATGATGATGACATTGTGCTAATGTCGAAAGTACTCGGTTGACTATATGTCAACGTAGTAATTTTCTCTCTTCCTTTAATAAGGATACTAAGAAGCTTGTCTGTGAATATGAGAGGATCCTATTGAAAATAAGTAGACAAAACTTGTCTAAATTATTCAATGAGACATGTCTTAATATATGTGTGTGTGTGTGTAAGAATACAGAAACTTAGCACTTAGAACCGAACAGCTAGACTACTCACACAAAGAATTTATTATAGTGGTGAAGAGTTGTGCAGAACCAACCATACTTTTTGGAAGATCCAAATACTGAGGCACAGAGTGTCCCACAAATTCAACAAACCTGATTTCAAAGATGTCACTCTCGAAGTCTATATGACTTTGTCCGGCTATTTACCTACAGTTAGCTGACACGGCCAGGTAATGAATAACGGCTAGGATTGAAGAGTAGGGGATCCAAGTTCGAATTCCAGCCGAGTACGTTACTTATTGCAAATACCTATGGGAAAAGTATAAATCCATTTCTTTTCCAATAATATATACACACTTCAAGAAAGGAAAAAAAACTAGTCTTTCTTAGGGGACCCTAAAGAATGTTATGTATCACAGAAAACCAACTTTATCTGGCGGCCCTTAGAAAAGAAACGGAAAATCCCACTGGTCACTTTGACCAACGTTGCCCCAACAATAGTTCGCCGTACTAATAAAGGACTTGAAGCTAAACGTCGCCATTTTGAGCATCTCCTGTGATGGTAAAGTCCAAAGGTAACTTGTATTAATCTGGTCAGTAACTAGATGAGTGACTGCTTGGGAATACCAGGTGCTGTAAGCTTCGATGTGTGGAATGGATAATGTCTCGGAATTGTTAATCAGAGAGCCGAGTTTCAATTCCTGTTGGCTTCATTATATTCACTTACGCACAAATACCCTTGGGCAAGGTATGAATCAACCTCTTCTACGCTACAAGTTAATTAGTAAGACTTGTATCGCTAAACCATTATCATCGCTAAATTATTTTCAGGCTTTAAATAACATGTCAAATTTTGATAAGCCGTAAAAAACGAAGTTATATGAGAACGTGTTGAAACCACGATAGTGAAAGATTAGATTTTCTACAAAAAATGATGTCCTATACACACACACACACACACACACACAAACACACACACACATATATATATATATATATATATATATATATATATATATTATATGTATGTATTTATGTATGTGTATATATATATATGTTTGGAAAACCTGTGATTATAAGATACAGTGGATCAATGCAATATTACGTTAAACACGAGTTACTAACTCGTCTATTTAGTTACACGCACATAAACATGCACACACTAACGCAATAATAGAAGCATACATAGGAAATGTCTGTATGTATTTAGATATGCATTCGTAAGCACGTAAGAACATATGTAGGTGTATGAATATGCATACTCGTGCAAGAACGAACACAAGTACACACACGCATAAACATACATATACGCTTGCCTATTGGTTTAATACCAATATATTTAAACTGGTGATATAAAGATAAAATCCCGAAAACATTATGATCACAGCTTTAAGAATTTGATGGAATTTAGAGCTGCAGTGAAGCCATACAGACATTCAAAATAGCAACACGGATACGACGTTAAGTCTAAATATATTTGTCTTTCACCGTTGAATAGAGAGATTAGAATATTATTCTTATGTCGGCGAAAGGCTTTTACTTATCTTTTCGAAAACAACACTTTCGAACATATATATATAAAAAAAATCATGTTCACAGCAAAGCATTGCTTTGTTGACTAGAGATGTTATTATATTTTATGGTATTATCTTCCTGATTCGATAGCCTTTCGTTTTCGTTTTTGATCTCCTGAAAATAAAGTGTTGCCGCTAAATAAAGATAAGGCAATAAAAATTCTATCGTCAAAGTCACTTCATCTCCATTCAATAGGATTATAGGTCCTAAAGTAATGGTTAGCCGGCTCATCTAGTTGATCATTACTAGAATGTGAGTTCGATCTTTATTGTACCAAACTAAACTACGTTTAGTATATAGCAACAGAATTATAGGTGTTTCTAATCATAGCCATATTTGCAGTACAATTAGTTATCGTTTGCTAGAAAACCTGCACAAAAAATTATGCACGCACATGAATGCATATATATATATATATATATATATATATATATATATATATATATATGAGTTATTTGTGCTAGAGTGGTATCAGAAATTTTGAAATCAGTCGTATTTTCAAGCTAAGGGACGAAAAGACTATTCTTTTTTTGCTATGACCCGAGATCCTCGCTGTTGCACAATATGTGGATTGTACGCGGGTCACTAGCGGGACTGAAGTGTCACATACAAGACAACGGATCCTCATACGTCGGAATCGAGGAAAGAGTTCATAATATATATATATATATATATATATATATATATATATATATATATATATATATATATATGTGTGTGTGTGTGTGTAGTGATTGCCGGAAGAAAAAAATTCCTTCAGTTTTGGATTGAGCGACCATTTGTATGCAACTCCTCTTTACTTTTACAGCCTGTCGTAAATATAGAGCGGAAGAAAGACTTGTCAATGGTTTTTGAGTTTATTCGGTACATATGTATTCTCATGTAAATCGTTAAACCTGCTTGTGAACCCCATATTTTGTCATAATACTGATGCAAATTTCTATGAAGTCATTGTGAATGACTGTCAACTTAGGCTGCTTGAGATTGCTTACCGTCATGAGATCTTAGATGGTTAGGAAGAAGACCCATCGACAGACATTGCATGTAATCGTTGGCTGAAGATTATTTCGGATTAAGGACATGTTCTGCTTTCTAAGAGTCTGTTTCATGATTACATGATAAATATTATTTTCATTCCAACACCTTTAAAATTTACAGACTAATATATTTCTATCCAGTCTAGGAGAAGAAAAACTCGGAATTCAAACGCGAAAGGTCAGTTTGAAGATTTCGTGAAGACACTGGGCACCATTTCTCTGTTATTAGTTCTACTGAAAAATGTGACTGATTCTAAACAAGCTTTAATTTTTTTTGTGTGTGTGTGGGTAGTCTAACGGTTTATTTCTAAAATGAACTGTCCGGCCTTCATATCTTGAAATTGAATCTCTGTCTCTTGCTCTCTCTCTATATATATATATATATATATATATATATATATATATATATATAATGCCTATTTAATTTTATTTTGACCCTCTCATATTCGCGTATGAATTTCTTAGTGTCGGTATAAAATTAATTGAGAAAAACGGTGTAACTTTTCTCATTCCTTTTATTTTCCCAAGTACTTTCAAGCTCATCTAATATCATCTTCGTGTGTAAATTGATAAGACAAAAAATTAAAATAATTTCTAAAAATGCGTTACTATGGATGCTTTTAAATTCTAAAAATGAACCATGCTTGAATGAAGACATGCTGCGTATATATATATATATATATATATATATATATATATATATATATATATATATATATATATATGTGTGTGTGTGTGGCATTTAGGCATGTCAGATCCAATGACAGTTCCCTATACGGGATGCATGTTCGAATCCTATCGGAGGACGGATATTTTTTTCTGACAAATTTTCTCGACTATTCAGGCCGATAGATGTAGTTGGATATAAAAGACTATCTAATTCAAAAACAAAGCTTCCACTCGAATATGAGTATCCATAAAAATAACGTTTAAACATTATAAACTAAAAATAACAGAGTCCGTATATGCATAGGGTGTGTGTGTGTGTATATGTGTGTTTATATAAGGAGATTTGGAAATCTTTTATTTTGACACGTTGCTTCGCTGATGAAATGGCCTCATCAGAAAAACGAGATTCATTTCAATCAATTCCAATTTTTTTTCTGAGAATGCTGAATAATCGGTAAATATATATATATATATATATATATATATATATATATATATATATATATATATACTTAACGCATACATACACGGACCACTGTATATAGACAGTTAAGAAATCTTTAATTTTGTTATGTTTCGCCAATAAATTGACTTAATCAATGTTTTTTTTTTATTTCAACAAAGTTTCCATATATTAAAGTTTGGCTGTCAATTCATCAGTGTAGTAAATATATAAGATAAAAAAGCTTCAATGACACCAATTCACCAGCAAATCATGTCGGAATAATTGTTTTCTAAATTGTTTTATATGTTGTCCATTCAATCGTATTTTTACCTAAGCTTTACTTAGATGTATACGTCTGAACAGACACGGTATATAGAAGAAGATAGGCAAATGGCTTCAACGTGTATCTATCCACAAAGTAACATGATCCCAGCTTATAGCAGATAATCCTCTGATTATGTATTTCAGTTACAAAATAATCTCTCACTCTCTCTCTCTCTCTCTCTCTCTGTATGTATATATATATATATATATATATATATATATGAAGAATTTTTAAAGATATTTTTATTTTGTCTGTCGGTAGACGTAATACAGATTGTTTAAAATAAAATTAGGCCTTCTATTTCAAATTTGAATGTTAAATATAATAACGTTTGAAGCAATAAAATGTCGGATTAAAAAAAATCATTAATTCTTAAGTATCGCTATAGGTTTCTTTTAAGAAAATAGTTTGAGTGAAGATGATGTGCTCTTCTTATAAATGGAAATAGAACTTGGTTTACTGTGAAGCTCTTCGTTGTTAAACGGTAAAGCCCCACCCCGTTCAAACGATAAACACATTCTTTATTTAGATTTCGCTATTTAAAATAAAAATAAAAATGGCGCTTCTATTTCAAATACTACTGACCACTATAATAACGTTTGAAACAATAATAATAATAATGTGTATGTATGTGTATACATGCTGAATTGTATAAACTTGTATGAGCAGATACACATATGAACCTAAAACACATGGTCGCAAGACATTCAATGATTAGCAGTTATCTATCTATCTATCTATCTATCTTGGCCTCGTCATTATCTATTTACCTATCTATAAACATTATGCAGAGACTCTATCTATCTATCTATCTTGGCCTCCTCATCTGTTTACCTATCTAAAAACATTATGCAGACACTATCTATCTATCTATCTATCTATCTATCTATCTATCTATCTTGGCCTTGTTGGAAGCGTTTGAATAAAATTAATATAATTAAGTATCAGGTGAATATACATTTAAAACGTTTTGACAGTACATGATCATTCTGCAGGTGATATTGCGTCATAATCCGTACTCTTTAGCCTAATAAAAACTATATAATTGCAAAACTGATCTACATAGAACATGTTAGGCACGACATGACCATTTTAAAGATATTAGTTTTCTCTTCGACTAAGCTTGCGATACATGATTAAATAGTATTTTTTCCGTCTTCCCACTGAGATGTGGTATGACATAAGGTCAGGTTTAATGTGGGGAATCCGAGCGCGTGCGTCCGGGCCAGGGCCCAAAAATTGCCCAGCCTCCGCAACTGTTGGTTGCGCTGGCATCAGTATGACAATCGATCCGCCGTCTCTAGTGCAATGAAGCTGATACAGCCGCAGGCAGCTGTCCGAACACCCCCCCACCCCCCGGGACCGCGCACCTCTCAGTATTTTGTTTTTCCCAGCCGCATCTCTGTGCACGGACAGCCACATTTGAGCGACACTCTGCCCGAAGACAGAAAAGCAATTGAGAGATGATAAACCCTACCTGGCATGTGCCAGGTAAGTATCATGAAGTACCAAGTGAATCTATCTTTTAAAAAAATCTATTAAAATATTAGGCACGACATAGTTATGCTAAACTTGTAAACCCGACTGGGGATTATCGGGCCACAACCCAACCACGTTAGTGCCACAACTTCACTACTCTATTTACTATCGTGGTTTCTGTATCAAGTAGGTTGTTAAGAGGTGGATTTTATAGCTCCACGCCTAACTGGGTTTGTATTCAGAGTTGTCCTTCTAGACTAGTTCTCAATGTTGGATAGTCTAATCACGATTCCTCAGTATGTACATGTGTTGTAAATTCCCCTGTAGAGTGTAGAAGCTTTTACGAGGTGCTTCCCGCTCCGTCCAGTCGGTTTTTGAATTCAGAGCTGTCTTTATCCTAGACTGGTTGCTGACTAAGACTTGAGAGGCTGAAGAGAGTTAGCTTCATACCACTCCATGGGCATTTGTGCAAAAACCAACGTCACGGTCTCTGCTGGAATTTAAACACGATTCTAATCCCAACTTCTATAACTGCACATCCATCATGACCAACATAGAAATATCAATATGCCATGAAGCCGTATTCTTTCATTTAACTGTAGTCCTCTGAGTATCCATCACAAGTGATTTGGCGCAACCTTACTCTGCCGTTTGTGTGCCATAAGATGATGCTTTTAATCAAAACCGAAGTGCCAAACAAATAAACGAAAGATATTTTGAAAGCAATGAAATGTCGTTGAAACAGTTGCTTATAGAATTCAGCTAAAGCCGTTCGTTTCTTAATCAGTCTACGCCTTACTTGAGCCAAGAAGCGGATGTCTTGTTTTTCCAACTTGAATAGCTAGTAAAATCTCTAAAGCCCAAGTAGGATAAATGTCATGACGGAAGATTGGGAAACTCTGACACATAACTAAAGCTTCTACTTACCTACTGAAGCGGATGGAAATAAAGTATCTACGTGTGCGGATGAAGGAAAGCTGGTTTTAGAAGACACGGTGTACAGGATGTTTCAGGCAGCTGAAATTTCTGGGACACATAATAAGAGAACCTAGAGATTGATTGATTTGGGTTTTTTTACATCTTATCAACCTATTATGGGTTATTTAAAGCCGAAACATATGTTTTTGGATTGTAAGAATAATTCTCTTTTTTACGACTGAATATTGCCTTAACATTTTTATTTAGAATAACAATGGGTTTTCCGGATACAAGTCCTACTAATTAACCCATACATGGGGGAGATGTATTTATACCTTTGCAAGGGTATTGGCTCGTAGGTTATTGTATCTAACCCGAATTGAATTCGAACTCTGCTCTCCGATTTCTCGCGTCGAGATATTATTTGCTTTTAATCCAAACCCAAGTGTCACTATCGCATCCAGGACCTAAATAATTTACACCATCCGGACGTCCATGATCGAGACAATTTACACCACCCGCACGTCCAGGACCTAGAGAATTTAACACTCACATACTGAAGGCATGAGAAAGAACCACGAATAAAGGACTTAATGATTTCGTGTGAATGTATGACATCACAAGGAAAAAGAGGGATGGGAAAGGATAACAAATTAGGAAATTGTGAAGGGCCATGATCGCCTTTGTCCTGAAAAAATCTTGAAACATAGTAGTAGTAGTAGAAAACGATTGATCATAGTTATCACGTTGAACACCAAATGTCGAAGCAAATGAAAGAAACACTTTTCCTTAAAATATGGGATTAGATGCCCAACTCCACGAGAGCGCCTCGTTGCGCCTGCTTGGTCTCACACTGTCCACTGATATGAGGTTAAACAAATACATAGACTCAATAGCTTCATCTAACACAAGGAAAATTGGTTCTCAGTTTTTCTCGTTTGAGTGCATCCTTCAAATCTATAAATCAACCTCCGTCCTTGCATGGAATATTGTTGTCATATATGGTCTGGTGTTCCCGCTGTAAGTCACGAGGTGCTTGACAAAATCCAGAGACAGATATGCAATGTGATAGGTCCTGTTCTGGCATCTAGTCTACAGTCGCTTTCTCACAGACGTGCCGTGGCTCTTAAGTATTTTCACGGCAAATGTTCTGACAAGTTGCTTTCGCTGGTTCCCAGATCATGAATTTAAGGGAGCTACTAGGCTGGCATCTCAGTCCCACCCTTTTCACTGTCAAAACGGTTAAATGTAACTGTCTCTTCTACTCAAACAGCTTCTCTTCTCAAACTTTCCGTCTTTGGAATTCTTTTCCTCTTACTTGCTTCCCTGATAACTATAATCTCCATATATTCAAGTGTAATGTCAATCGACATCTTCTGATACCTTGATCTTGTTCCCCGTTCTTCTATTTATTCTTACTTTATTCTTGTTCTCTACCCTTTGTAACTCCTTGCGTGCTAGAGGCACCCCTGCCTTGCTTGGGATGAAATGCTTAAAACAGAAAAGAAAAAAAAAAGATTTGTTATAATAATGTTTGCCCAGTACAAGGCCCAAGATCCTCTCAGGGGACTGAACGTAAAACTCAAAACTCGGGTTTCGTAAATAGGTTGTTATTGATTTGAGTTTCTGCAAATATTCTAATCTCTGATATTTGATCACTTCAAGTGGAATCAAATGCGTAGTGATTTTTTTACACCTTTATTACCGAGAAAACAAAAAAATTACAAGAAAATCTCCAAGATTTGCTCAAATTTTATTTTATGGTTACCTTCCACAATTTATAACGTTTCTAGTTATTCTCAACCCACGAAAATGTTTAACTTCATAGCGCCACCCTGTCGGCGTAGCTTAGAATAAGCCGACTGCGCTATATATAGAGGAATAGGATACCCCCACCCAATCACCAAGTAAATGCTTACAAACTTAAATATAAATGACCAACATTTACTGATCTCCAAACCTCGATTACGGACACATCAAATTGAAACCCCGGTTCCCGTACAATCACCGAAGTTAAGCAATGTCGAGCCTGGTCATTATCTAGATGAATGACCGCTTGGGAATACCAGGTGCTATAAGCTTAGATGTGCAGGGGGTGTAATGCAGAATGGCTCAGAATCGTTAACAGGAAAAAAGAGTTTCAATACTCTTTGTATTCGTTATATTCACTTACACGCAATTACTCATGGCAAATGTATGAATCCAACTCTTCATCCCCACAGGTATGGGTAAATTAGTAAGATTTCTATCACAAAACCGTTGTTATCCTCCCCTACTAAATAATATTTTTACAATATCAAAATATTTCTAAATTTTAAATAATCTGCAAAGGATTGATAAGCCTCAGAAAACGAATTAATGAATCAATTATGTCCAAACCAAATTCGAGTCCAAGGTATGATGATTAACTACATCCGGTAGCAAGGCCTCGGATCGGGAGGTTCTGAGGAGCGTGGGACCATCTCTTAATTGCTGATGTTCCCAAGTTCACCCTGACTCGGGGTGATAGCACCTATTAGAGACCCAGCTTGGGCAAATAGTTAACTCCCAAATATTATGAAAGTAGAAAAATACATTTTTATAGTAAAAATACCAGCAATACATACATACATACATATATGTTTTTCGTACAATTAGAATTATGATACCATTGGTTAATGACCATTTTCTCCTACGAATTTTAAAATTAAAAATTCGCAGGACATTTGCTGCCGGATGTAGTTTATCGTCATACCAAGGACTATTGATTGTTCACTCGTTTCAAATACATTCTACTCTATTTTAAAACCGCACAAAAAGAGCAGCCATCCTTGTTACACAGGTAACATACATTCAAGCGTGAAAATAGAACCATCCTGAAAGCTAGATTTACAATAGGCCACGCCATAATTTTACACATATCTACTTGATTTCACCTTCAGATCACTAACCGTTAGAGAGATAGCAATTCATGTTATACAAACGAATACACGTGTAATGCAAAATTTATAAAAGGGAAAGAACAGTAAATTCAAGCTTCAGAATTATGAATAATCGAGAATCGGGCATTTCATGTGCTACAATTCTTGCTATATTGCGCCAAAAGGTGCGAGAAACCTGGAATAATATATCACGATATTCATCATCGTAAAATTGTATGCATGCGTGACTATGGACCAAGGTTAATATCCAACAAGTATAAACGGTATATTAATATGGAGTCTTAGTTCTGTTTCATTCCTTATATTGGCACTTGGGCATCTAGTAATTTACATACGTCTCTCTCTACTAATGTAGCTTTATTACCTGCATGTTTAATCTTCAGTAAATTGAAATATTTACACTATTTACATCATTCAGACTGTTGTCGTCATCTTTATTGATCACCGCCCTCTGTGGAATGAAGTAGAAATAATAGACAGAAAACATCGCTGGAAAATACGAAAACTTAAGGAATCAGCGCATATGTTTGATCATAAAAATTTCCTAAGCTGATCAAGCATAGACATGAATACAGTATGAGCACCAGTAATACAAAAAGGTAGAGAAAAACACCAATAACACAAAATTGTAATATGAGCTCTGGTAAAAAAAAATACTGAGACATTAGGTTTATAAGCCCCAAAATCCACTCACTGAATCCCCCAAGGATACATAGCCCAGTGGATAAAATCGTTGGTTGAATGATTCAAAAAGTGACTTGACACAATACCTGGCGATAGCAGAAAGAACAAAAATTTCCATCAGTATATATTCCTTTCGGGAACAGATATTAATGATTTTTCACATCCGTTGTACGTTCTCCGATAGTCAGCGAGACTTATGTAGAGAAAGCATTTTTTTGCAGCGACTGGAACTCCAGTATTTCGCCGCCGTCTTTTATTTTGTGGTCTATCTCTGCGGAATGCAAGACATATAAAAAGGAAGACAAAAACAAACGAACTTATTAAAGATGGGATTATGTTGCTGTCATAAATGACTATCTGTACAAATGTCGGAAAGGATTGACGTTAGAATAGAGACAGGAGTTTGCTTGCTAGCCAGTAATTATTTGGTATTTGAATGCACTCTGTCAATTGTGTATAATGTCTTGCCTTGACACCAATGATCTGTCCAAAGTGTACCACCTCTCTGTTTGGTGTACTTCTCTACGAGAAACTGGATTCGTTAAACCTTTCAGATATTCCTAGTTGGAGAAAAATAGAAAAATAATTTACACAATGAACTTATTTACATAGATAAATTATTTGATTTTCAGAATTTAAACAGTTTGATAAGGAGAAATGTAGTGTTAAAGTTCGTTTGTTAATGTTAATTTTTTGTGCGTAATGAATAAAATATATCGTTGTATGAATTCGACTTGTAAGATTAAAGACTCTGAAATCAGATACTTTCAAAATAGGCCGAGTAAAGAGAAGTAGTATATGAATGAAGGTCGAACTGAAAAAGTTCTTCCTGTTATCAGTTAAAAATTAACTTGCATTCTTTTGCTTTTGAATCTCATCAGTGATAATGGGGGTATTTCTAGACTTGAATTAAAGGGCTTGAATGCTGACATCTTTACTCTTTTGAGTCAATCTATCCATGGTTATGCCGTTAAGTGGCCTTTAAAAAATCGACTTCCATAAAAGTAGATCAAGGTTTCTTTAGGATTTTCATTAGCCAAAATATATATAAAAAAATACAGTTTTATTTTTTGAAAGATCACCGACAAGTGCATTGCATGATGGCTGCCGTTCGGAGAGATATGCAACAAGCACTTTTGGGGCTCTACCAATGGTTATAAATCGCATCACATAGCTTATTAAAATAAAATTACTTTTACTTTTGTGGTGTAAAAGCAAAATAATCTTATACGCATAATATATTTTGTGCAATTTTCTTGGATGCATATTTCTAGTACAGCCGATATAATCCTCGCATATAGCTGCAAGAAAAAGAACATATATTGGAAGAAATAGAGGTTGATTACGTTATAACATTTATCTCATCAATGCATCTGAAAGTAGTTTCCTTTTTGCATGCGTCATTTATTGACAAGCCTAAAGGAAAAGATAATCGTCCGAATCGCTGTTTTTCAACCGGCCAAATAAAAACATCCTTTTTATAAGCATTTTGGCTGAAGGAATACAATTTTCAATTTTAATATCGGGCAATTTTATACTATATCGGAATTTTAAGAATAGTTTCACTTAAAAATAACTCATTTTTCTTTAAAAAATATTTAGTATATCTACAATATTTTAACCAAATGACGCAGTGGTTTTAAAGCTTATTAAAGTAATAGCTGAAAAGTGACATTTATTAAATACGAGCATATAGTATTCAAATGTACGCATGCGCATAGAAACTCAGCTTTGCGCACGCGCGTAAGAAATTTATTCGTCCTATTAAGTTGTAATTTCTTGAAATGTCTCTCTTTTGTTGGCATTACAGATAATAGCAGAATAGGAAACGCTTTTGATTAGCGAATAAATTACTTCACAAATTATCATCCGGAAAAGGCGTGTGGAATTAAGGATATGAAAGTAGAGGATATGTTTTTTAATTCTATTTAAATATCAGCATAACGAATTGGTGTTTCTATTTGGTTGTAAGTACTAATGTATTTCAGAGTATTATTGTCTAGAAAAAAACTTAACCAATGCACATGTATGTTCGTGGTATTGGTAAATGTGCAAGAATTATTTTCACGAGTAAATTAGCATTTCGGTAATGTTGATATACACAAAAAATGGGACTGTATATACCGTTATGGATTTTAGTTGTATAGACCCACAGACGTATATGCATGTATGTATGTAAATATGTATGTCTTCTTTCTGGGTGTTTGGCTGAGTGGATAGAACGTTCCCATTCCGACCATAACAGCCGCCTTCTCATTTCACCAGGTGTCAGTGAAATGTCCTGTTTATGCTCTCGGCCTGGGGAGGCGATATCAGAGTGTGGTAACATTGGGGAAAGGCTCGAAAACCGTACCGCCTATTGACCCAAACCTTTTGATTGTAATTGGATAGACGGCACTGTTTGGAAGCCATCGATGGTTGTGCGAGAATGAAGTCACAAGTCATCGAGACCGAGGCTTTGAGTGTACTGGACTTGTTCAAAACTGTTGATCACGCCAGATGAAGCTCTCTCTTTTTTCCAACTACGGTCTACTCAGCGTAGTTACAATATAAACCACAGGTGTGCTTTGTGGTAGGTGAACAGATGCAAATGTACCTGACCAGCCGTGTTCAATAGGGGTTTTCTAGCCACCCTAGCAGACGAGTGTCCTCGGAAATGAGGTACTACTATTTTATGCATTCTTCACTGGGCAGAAAATATATGTCATTAGTAAATGCCTCTGAAAATCCTCGTATTCGGATTGAAGAGGACCTACCTTTGCTTAAGAGTATATTCATTTCATGAACAAAACCGAAAGTTAAAGTTTATTCATTCATTTTGTTTATTCGTTGCTTTGTACAGATGAAAATGTATAACGAAAAGGTTCTTTTGTTTTTAACTATATATTATAAATACATAATTAGTATAAAGAAAATTACGTACAAGGCACGAGAGCTATTCAAGTTAGAGCGTTACTGTTAAAATAGTCGTGAGGAATGATATGAGCGACATATGATATGAAGTGAAGATTATGAAGATAGATAGCGAATGACCCATGACACGAAGAGGTTAATATTAAAGTTTTCAGGTAAGTATCCACGCGGGTGTCTGTTCCACAAAGAAGCGGTTCTGTTTGGTGGAACGTTTTCCTTACATTTGGAACTGGTGGGAAATAAGTGTGATTCAATTCTGTGGGAGTGGCGTGGTGCGGCATCGTTATAAAGTTCTGTTCGAACTAAAGAATGGAGTTTATCTAAGCATTTGCTATGGAAATAACGATAGAGTAGCGATAGGCTTGCAAAGTTAAGACTGCGGGAAAGAGGCTACATTATAGGGCATCCTCCACAAGGCTGCGTAAACGATTTTGAAATGTTGTCTAGAAAGCGAAGTCTTGAGAAGCTCCAGACCAGATATGAAAGCAATAGTCCATTTTGCGCCTAATTTAACACTTGTAAAGTTAAAGCATGGCAAAAAAATACAGGTACTTCCTGGATCGATAGAATAAGCTGACTATTTTTCCAGTGCCCTTAGCAACGGATCGTATGAGTTTCACTAGAGATCTGGAGTGAACTTGAGACCACGTAGCCATGCATATTCTTAGCGAGTACACGGCTCACCAGATGCCCCATTAGCATAACGATAGGCAAGATTTGGTTAAATCTCCCACCCATCTCTGAGTCGATATTTATTAAAACTGGATTTATTTGGCTGACACTAAATCATGATAGCGGGCACACAAGAAGTACCGAACTCACACCGATAGCAACAATGTTGCTCACTCCACAACTTGGATAATATTTAGGTACTGGTGAGAGCAGTTTGCTTAGTAAACAACACTCAAAAGCGATTTCTGTTCTCGACTTCATTTCCTAGAATTAAATCAAAGCAGGTGTCTTTTTTTGATGATTCATCTGTGGAGGAAAAGGAGGGCCGATCTGTCGCAGTTAACTTCAATTCAGCCATTTCAGCCGGCGTTGTACAAGTGAGCGCATGAATATACGCTATAATTATTCTCGAAATCAGATGAAAGCGGTCGTGTGTGATAGAAACTTTTAAAAGGAAATCATCGGGCACTCAATGTGTACTTGGTAATTTCCAATAGAAGGAAAGTCTGTCTTGGGCTTAAATTTAAGCACCAAGGCATTCATCTAATATATATATATATATATATATATATATATATATATTAAATGAAGAAAAGTTCAAGCGATGTAATTGGTTAGCCAGATAAGTAAATTTTTTTTGTTATTTTGTGAGAGGAATTTAGAATTAACGTTCTTTCATTCCGAAAGTATAAATATGAGATCTGATCAGTTCAAAAGATTGATCAAACATCAGACCGTCATGAGCATTTCAACGCGAAATCTTTGAGTCGGTCAACCAGATATCAATTGAGCTTTTTTGATGTATACAGGATTATAGCTTTAATTATATAATTAGTGCTTTTTAGGCATAAGTTCTGTAAACCTCTAAAAACACGTCAAATTGTTGCAGTTTTCATTTATTTTTCATTTGTATTATAATTACATTTGCCTTGTGAAAATCTAACAGGGAACGAATCAGTTCGGCCATGATAAGTTTTTCTTTTTCTTTATTCGCCGCTGGGTGTTGACCTCAATGTCTACTTTTATATTTGCATACGCCCTATCCTTGATATTTAGTACTTTAACACATAAATATAGCAGACCTTAAAAGTATATTTTATCACACACACACACACACACACACACACACACATATATATATATATATATATATATATATATATATATATATATATATATATATATATATATATATATGTATTGTTAAATATAAGAGACAATGACTGTCTGATATGTCTGATCATGAGTCGTTCTAATTTTCGTATGTTTGCATTAATTTCGGGTAAAAATAAAGACAAGAATTGTCCAAAATTTGGACATCTTTTTATTAAATTGATCTAAGCTAAGAGTGATTTTTTTACATTTTAAGAAAGATATTCGCCATCGAAAATAATATTTTGTTATGTTTACATTGAAGATTGGTATGCGATGATAACGATCGCGGAATATGCAAATGTTGGACAATTTTGTCTTTATTTCCACTCGAAATTAAAGCAAACATGCAAACAATAGAACGGCTCAAGATCAGACATAATAGACATTCATTGTCTGTTATATTTAAAAATATATGTTTAAATAATGATCTGCTGTCCCAATACAACAAATTCATATATATATATATATATATATATATATATATATATATATATATATATATATATAAGTGCGCAGGTATGCAGAAAATAGAAAAGAACACGTTGGGTGCATAATACGGAGTTCCTTAGTATTTTTGTTTTTATTTTTAAGAAGACAGTGCTCCATACACAAGTAGAGCTTTATTATAATAATATTTTTTTGTTTAAAAATATGATTCCTTCGCTACATAAGAGTTCTCATGTTTCAAAAACGAGAGCCGAAATCAGCCAAATTGAGGTGTTTAGTCTCGTTTCATTGAAATTTTAGGAATAAGCTATCTCTTGGTTTTATGTGTTTTTAGGCATGGTCCGTCATAACATTTCAATTCAACTTAATTTTAATAATTATTTGGATGATTTCGGCTCTCGTTTTTGAAACATGAGAACTCTTATGTAGCGAAGGAATCATATTTTTAAACAAAAAATATTATATATATAAATATATATATATATATATATATATATATATATATATATATATATATGCAAGTTTCATTAAAAACGACTGACAAGGTACTGTGGTTAAGTTTTTTTATATAGTGTTTTATATGTTCTTACAAATTTGTTCTTTTCTGGAAGTAAATTATATAAAAATTGTCGAAATGTTTATATATCCGAGCCCTTTCGGTTATACTTTTAGTGTCGTTATCAAAGATGGATTTTATTTTTACTTTTATGTGAATCTATAGATTGTTTTACATATACAACTCATTTCCAGACACTCCCTGTTGTAGACGCCTGCTCAGGCACATTTGTGTTTTTTTTAGCATCAACAGAGCCCACCTGAGCAGATCTTAGTTACAGTTTCTGGGAGAGAGTGAATCATCTTGCCAGTACTCTCAAACCCTCGGCCACGATGATTGTGCGACTTCATGCTCTTACAATAATCGACGGCCTTCGAACATTGTCGACTACCCAATTTCACTCACAAAGCATGAGTCATCTTGCGGTATGGTACTTTCCCAAGCCATCCATATTCTTTGCGTGTTCATTTGATAAGTAACATGTTCCACTGAAAAAGCTTATTTCCCAGAACTTTGTATTTTAGTGGGACAATCTTACGCGATAATACCTCCCTGGTAATTCCAATCTTGGTCCTGTTTAACTCAACGACTAGCCAATATCTATCCTACTTGTCCTCTGAATATAAATTTCTTAATTCTTCCTTCCCGTTCCTTTGCAACAATCTCACTCAGTAACCTTCTACCTTGAGTAGCCCATGGTACCTGTATTGTGAGAACTAACAGATAAATATATATCGATGTTCTCAAAGATTAATCATATCGATTTATCTAGAATCAATAAACAAAACTACAGTTTAATTTATAGTCTGTTCTCTTATATTTTACAGATATACAGACACACATGCGCGTTTGTGTATATGTGTGTGTGTGTATGTAAGAGTGTGACAGTGTTTGTATGTGCATGCTTGTTTGTTTATGTACGTGTATATGTTTATGCAAGCGGATCATCTCGACCTATTCTAATGGTTAGCAAGCTTGTCTTGTGAGATCAGTTATAATTGAAGGGTGAGTTTGAACCCGACTCGGTGCTTCATGCATTCGGCCTTGTGCCACATCCAGCCTACGCTTAGGTGAGTGTGTTCGTATATTTATATGAGTGTGTGCGCATGTTTTTGGGTTTAATAAGTATAGATTAATCTGCTCCAAAAGACTTGATCACCCAATGAAAATCTGAACGACTATCTCTCGATATTTCTGCGCATGCGTGTGTAGGTTGGCTCGTAAATGTATCTTGATTATTATTGTTATAAGTATATCCATCGTTTAACCACCTGAAATCGCCGCTCTTACAAGAAAACGCTGTCAAACATTAACTTTATCGCTGCTTTGTTTCATACACCAACGGCTGGTATAACTAAAGCTCGTTCGCAACAGCCATCTTTGCCCAGCCACGCCTTCGAACAAACAACGAAATACAAGAAAAACAAGCGGATCGCGAAGCCGGTTAAGTTTACTTGCTAAGACCTGAGCTACATCAGTGTGCCCAGGCTTGACTACAAGAGCACGCGACAGGTGTCAAGTCTTTGAAGTTTTAAGCTGTTTACCTAGACTCAATGTCCATGTTACGTTGGACAGAAGGCGTACATATTGCTTAAGGAGTAAGCGGATTGCAGCCCACTGTGATTCGTAACGATAAATGTCGAATAGGTGACCGTTCAAAATTCAAGCGCATTATGAAAAATACAAGAAAATATTTTAGTGTGGGGAGCAGCGGTGAACGAGGCTGTATTAAACTTTGTTCACTTTGGCTCAAGGCCGTAAGTATGTGGGACATATTTAATTGGTCATCACTATATATATATATATATATATATATATATATAGAGAGAGAGAGAGAGAGAGAGAGAGAGAGAGAGAGAGAGGCACGACTGAGTAATGGATAGTAGCTTGGATTCAGGAATCGGAAGGCCGAGTTCGAATTCCAGTCGAATCCAGTTACTTGGGAAAGGTGTGAATCCTTCTCCCTCCAGCTATGGGTAAATAGCAGGACAGACTGGGTTCTATAGCCTTGGATGGCAACTGGTCTAGGAGAAGGACAACTCTGAATTCAAAACCTGCAAAGGGTCGTTTGGGGACCTTGTGGCACGTAATGCACTACGTCTCATTCGAACGGCCCTTCAAAAAGTGTGGATGGTCCTGCACGAAACATTCACCACTATAATCAAATCTCATGTGCTGTTGTCGGGCTGTCAGACAGTGAGAGAGAGAGAGAGAGGGGGGGAGATAATTTTTACTGCCAATTACATACATTGGACATATTACCACCTCCTTGAATAGACGCCTTGCGTGTCACTCATCAGATCGAAGTGTTATAAAAACATCTAACTACCGACAATTTACAAGAACCCTTAAGAAAAATTCAGATCGAAAACACCTAAATTCTATATAAATCAAATCACCGGAAGCATCTCACTATATGCGAGTCCCTGTATATTAAACATATCTCACCCAATAGCAACCTCACCTTATTTAACAGTGGGAATGGAGTGTTAAAAGATTTAAAAAAAATAGAAAAACGTGAGCTAGAATTCCAACCGCGCTAAAAAAAGAAGGCTCAGGATAAATGCTCCTATTAGTCTTCAAAACAACACAAACATAAGAAAAGAAACGGTTAAAGCATAAAGAGAAATTAACAACACCAAAAACAAACCCCTTGAAAATGGCTAAACATGTGACCGAAAGCATTTGGGACAATGGACAACATTGAAAATTTTTGCACTCTTTTACTCCCACCAAAGAGAAAAATGTAAGACCCCTAGAAAAAACTAAATGAAATATTAATGAAATTAAGATATTTAAAAGAAAGGTTGCTGCCAAATATACATTAATATATATCGAGCTACTTTCGCTGTCGAAAATGTTAAATGTAGCCATCTCTTTTCTCTCTATTGGAATAGCTTCATGTCTCGCACTTCCCGCCTGTGGAACTTCCTTCCTCTTACTTGCTTCCCTGATTGCTATAATCTTCAATTATTCAAATGCAATGTCAATCGACATCTTCTGATGTCTTGATCTAATTCCCCGTCCTATTCTTCATCCTTTCCTCTATCACGCCTCTTTACTCTTGCTCCCACTTTCTGTAACCCCTTACATGCTAGTGGCACTCCCGCATTGATGGTTTGGGGTGAAATGCTTAACATATGTGCGTGCGTGCGTGTGTTCACGGTAATGGTAATATCAAAGCAGTTTTTTCGGTAAAATAGGTTTCTCAAGTTCACTAGTCTTTTCATTTCTGAAGCTGGCATACTTCTTTTGCTTGAAGTAGTGTGGAATGTTAGCATCTAATTATGTCATTTTTTTTCTCTTCGAGTTGCATATGCCATCCATTTTCGTTGCTAAGGGATTTGATTTCTGTCATTTGGTACATTTCTTTATTTAGTTGACATAGATATACATTTATTGGGCGTAATTATATCTGCCCATATCTAAATTTAGTTCACACACACACACACACACACACACACACACACACATATATATATGTTTTAAGACATTTTTTATGTTATACATTCTTTTTATAGATACAAATATTTAAGTAAATGCTCTGTTTATAATAAATATTAAATATTTGTATCTATAAAAAATGTATAACATAAAAAATGTCTTAAAATAATTGTCGGACTTTGTCTATTTCATAATGTGTGACGTCATACATACATATATATATATATATATATATATATATATATATATATGACACGAGTGTTTTCGTTTAAAAGAAGGGACAGAAAAAAATCATGTTTGCTCATATTTTTTCAACTCGGTCGAGACATGAGCTTTTCAGAATTTGTAATTCACGCAACAAGATGGTCGCTAGCATATATATCGGTTTATGTATATCTGTAGCTTATCCCACTGGGCTTTGCCAACACGCCTGTTACGTGGGTTGGGGGGGGGGTGCTCTTCAAAGCTATAAAAACGAATCGTATTCTCTCTCTTGTTCTTTTAAGCTTTTTAATTCTTGCTTCAAGGCGGACGTAGTCGACGTCTATAAGGAACGCTACCGCTGAGGCGCGTTCGTCTCCTTCGTCCTCTGTTGACTCTTTAATTCTCTTTCACACATACATACACATACGGGTCTATCACATACGCTTGTCCCCCCCCCACACACACACACACACACACACACACATACACATACGTGTCTATCACATACGCTTGTTTCACACACACACATACACATACACACACACACGCGCGCGCGAACAAGTACATTCTACTTATAGCTAGTTTTAATGTTTTCCTTTCATTACAATTGTGTACACATGTAATTCCTTTTGTTAATAACATGTATTATCGTTTGTTTTATATATTAATTGTTTTGTGTTTTTTTTGTTTTTTTTACCCTGACTCACATTGAGCCCGCCAATATTTTTTTCGGGATAAATGTTCCATAAATATTTACTATGCAACAGAGACACATTCATATTCAAAGTGTTGATTCCCACAACATAATGGTAACTGATTCCTATCAAAACATGATAGTATCCCGCAACTTATTTGCTCATATCTAAATTCTGTTTATACCTTTCTGTTCTATTCATATATCTGTTGTTTTTTTTTCTGTCATAATATCTGGAGGTATATTCATATCTATCTACCTAGATATCAATCCTTTTCCACTTTCGGTTAATACACGCATATCTAATCTGTCTAGTCTAACATGCTCTGTTGTGGAAATTATATCTTTATGTGCCATGTCCTTTCAGGACGTAGGCGATCATGACTCTCAACTTTCTTCTATTCCTTGTGGCCCTCAACAGGTTTTGTGTTTCTGCCACCTCCCCCAGACTACGCTCCGCAATCCACCTGTCCAAGCTCGCCAGGTATGTCATGTGCTGCTTTCCCCTGTCTCTTTTTTCCCCTCTATTCGTCCCGTGAGTATCATATTCTCTAGGCCCTCCTTTTTCATCACGTGTCCCAGAAATTTCATCTGCCTCTTCCTTATGTTAAGCATAAGCGTCCTCTTTGTTTGCATCCTATCCAAGACCTCATCGTTGCTCACATGCTCGGTTCATGATATCCTCAACATCCTTCTGTAGAACCACATCTCCACCGCCTCGAGTCTCTTCTTTTATCCTTGAGAATACCGTCCAACATTGGCTGCCATATAGGAGGACAGATGTCACGTAGCAGCTGAGTATTCTTTTCTTTGTCACCAGAGAAATCCTCCTATTTCGCAGAACTCTGACCAGCTTCTGGAATGTATCCTTGGCCATTCCAATCCGTCTTCGGATCTCAGTGTCACACCTACCGTTCTGCTTCTCAAATACCTCAAATACCGCACGTTTGATTTTAGCGTCCCCGACCTGCAAATCACATTTTTGGGTTCATCCTTTTATTGATGACCATGCATTCTGTCTTCTTGTAGTTTATAACAGACACAAAACGGACGGAAAATTTGCCTTGCACAACATCAGAAAAATGAGGAGTCACAGTCCCATTAATTACAGCACACTCAGTAAGTCAGCGGTGAGTTCCCCAGACTTATCACCCTCCCTTGTCAACTCCAGACTCAAAGCAATTTGTTTGTCTGTCTCATTATCATCAAATTGCCTTTAGCTGCGATAATCTTAACCCAGAAACGTTAATCCGAAATAAACTAAGAAGATTTAAAGTTAGTGAGTGTGGAGGTGAGAGAGAGAGAGAGAGAGAGAGAGAGAGAGAGAGGGGACAGAAAGTGGGGAAGAGAGTGAGGAAAAGAGAGATGGGCGCAGCCGAAAACAGCGAATGCAAAGGTATAAAACTTGTACATACGATGGGCTGTTGAAAAGTTATCAGCGCAATTAAGAACCCCACCCCCAACTCCAGAGCCTGAGTTTTGGCAAAAAAATTGTGAAGGGTCTTGAGTGAATTTCACGGTAAGCATCTGTATTAAACCGTTTGGCCGTCTACCGTAGTATGATTGCAAGCATATCTCGCAGGCCATTGTTAGTGCAACGGGCTCAAGGAAATTTGTTAAGAAGCTAATATTAAAAGCCCGCTTTAGTTCAGTGACTTTGGGAGTCGCTTGTTGTCCCACCAAGACAACCTTTGAGTTAGATATCGCGAAGATAAGAAATATCTACATATACAAAGTGCTCCTGCATTAGTTGTCTCGCAAGCGATTAGTCGTGTGTTCGATGCTTAAAACGCTTATAAAATATATTCTAGACCATCTGACTCCTACATGAATCAACCAGAATAATTGCTTTCTGCTTTCATTTTTTTTCTATCACTTAAGTCTTACGGCCGTAACATGTTGAAATATCGGTTCCCATACAATAACTAAAGTTAAGCAATATCGAGCGTGATCAGTACCTAGATGGGTGACCGCCTATTAATTCTGATATACCGGTGGTGTAATAGATAATGGCTTAGAATTGAAAATCGCAGAGTCGAGTTCCAATTCCAGTCGGGTCCGTTATATCAAGTTATACGCAAATACCCTTGTTAAAAGGTATGAATCCATTTCTTCTACCCCCAGTTATAAAGAACTGACAACAAATTTATATATAAGGATCGCCTCATTCAATGTATTGTTATTAAGTTAATGCGTTATTAAGTTTGTTAGTGAAGAGATTGCGCCATTAATTACATTAATAATACTAATTAATTCTTTGTATGATTAACTCTTTATATATATATATATATATATATATATATATATATATAACAGAAATGAATGTTTGATCATAGGCCGTTCTAAACTGCGTACATTTGCTTTAATTTCGGGCGAAAATAGAAACAATTGTTCAAGATTTGGATATTTTTTCTTATTAAGCTGTTCCTTGATCCAGGCTTTCAGCCCATATAAGCCATCTTCAGAGTGGTTATATGGACATTTAAACAAAGATATTCACTATCAATGATGATATTCTATTGTGTTGACATAGAAGATCGCCTGAAATTAAAGCGGATATACGGAGTTTAGAAAAGCACATAATCAAACATAATAGACATTCATTATCTGTTATATTTAACAATGCACCAATACATATATATATATATATATATATATATATATATATATATATATATATATGTATATATATATATATATATATATATGCATATATGTATATAAATATGTATATATGCATATATATATATATATAAGCATATATGTATGTATATAAGTTTAAATATGTATAAGATAGCATGAACAAAACTATCTTAATTAAAGTAATTCAATATTCATAAATTTTTGTCGACCCCTATTCTATAAACGGCATATTATAATAATCTATGATGCACTTCATAGGGAAAGAATAAGATACTACTGAAGATGTTAAATAACTAATTTATTAAGTTAAAATGGGAACCATATTGATAAATACCTGTTCTCAATGTACCTCTAAATTCTTGATCCCAACTTCTCACCATTTGACGTAATAAACAGTTGAAATGCTTCCATTTCTTCTTCCTCATTGGAGAATGTTTTATTGCGTATGAAAAGATCAAATTACTTAAATAAGTGATAATCGGTTGGAGAGAGGTTGGAGATATCATGTGAATATGGAGGATGAGGCAAAATTTCATAATTCCTGTTATGCAGCTTTTGGACAGTTGATTGAGAAGCGTTGGTGTGCAGCAAAATTGGGCCACCCCTATTCACTAGTTTAGGATGCCCCCTTTTCAATTTTTCGTGCATACACTCAATTTCTCCACAATACGACGTTGCTGTTATTGTTTTTTCTTGAGGCAAGAATGAATAATGAATAACCGCTTTGACAGGCCACTATACTGTAACAATTAACATTTTAGCGTGCAGTTGAGGTTTGGGGTATTGTTTTGGCGATTCATTTGCATCTAACCACTGGTCTACTCTCTTATGCTTGTCGAAGAGTATCCATTTCTGCTTCTTTTTCGAGTCGAGAAAGCATACAGTAAGATTACTTGACATTATTTTATTGTAGTCATTTCCATTGAAAGAAATATGTAATAAATAAGTCAAGATTTTTTATATACTAGGGAAGTTACTTCTTTGGACGACCGAATCAATAACAAACCAAAAAATGCGTCATTTCATGTGTGAGAACCTAATATTCGTTAGATTTTCAAAAGATACTATTTAAAAAAACAAACAAACTATTCAACATTGTTTACTTTATGTGAAGATGTAATCTAAATACGTCATTCTCAACGTGGGCTCTTAGGCCAAAAAGTGGGCTAAAGAAATCTTTAAAATAGACCTGGGAAATGGGTCAGGTTTGAAATTCTATTATTTTTTCCACTAGCGTAAAATTATGAAAACATAATTGTTTTACTTTATTTTTTAAAGGCAAATAATTCAGAAATTATTTAAATTAAATTTGCCATCCCTTGCTCTTTGAAAAGTTTATTGCATTCTTATTTTGTTTTCTTGGATTCATTTTATGCGGCAGATGAAACGTAATTTATTGCAGATTGAAAAGCGAATAGACACACGCCTAAAGCTGAACTAAAGATTTGGAGTTGAACTTGACAAGATAGATACCAGCAGCAGTGGCGTCATTAGTCAGGATTTATATTTTCTACGACATTTCCCTTTTATAAATAAAATGTATATCCTGTTAAATGGAATTTCTATTTGTGATTATTGCGGTCTTGGAATTTGTTTTCACGCCAATAATGGGCCATAAGGAAGAAAAGGTTGGGAAACACTAATCACTGGTGCGATTACCACTTTCAGGCAAAATGGCTTTCTTTGAATAATTCAGCAACAAAAATCACCAAAACCAAATCGGAAACGAACAGGAAAACATTTTTAAAATTTGATTTTTAAAGTTGAATATGCAAAGTAGTTGTCTTTATTAAGTAAGATAGAATATACACGGTTAATAAAAATGCTAAATCCACACTGGGAAGGCGAGAATTATACTCCGACAACTGAGGTGCGACTGCTTATACGCAAACTGGAAAAAAAAAACAATGATCTTCTAGATCGAATTCCATAAAACAAGTTTTTCATTCTTGCTGCCTAAATATAACTTTATATATATATATATGTAATGTTACTGTCGGTTGTCAGTTAACTTGTTACACCTTTATATGCTTTTCCACACCAGCTGCAGAAGAGCCGACGGAAGCACCAAGCTTGGGCAATTGCCTGTTTCCTTCCGTTCTTTTCCTTTCACTTGAATCTATGAGGGAGGTTGCCTGATACATCCTGTGCCTCAGTGTTGCCCTGTGGGTTGCTTCAGTTTCTCATTAATGGCGGCTATCTTTATAAACAATCAGCCAGATCAGATTTATAGAAGACTAACAATGCAGGCATTGCAGTGGATAGTTTCTTGATATCACGAGTCGCTACAAATGAAATCGATTATTACAGAATGCTTCTCAGTCAAGTGCAACACAGATATATTGAGTCAAGAACCTTTCAATTTGAATACTTATACACTAGGGTATAAACCGGACCAATGTCTAATTTTTGACTTACATGTAAACCGACAACCTGTCTACCTTTTCAGGTACGTGTAAACCAATCATATGCCTACTGGACCTATGTGTAAATTTTGAGTCAAGTGTAAAGATTTTCCAAGCGAAGCTTAGATGTGGCACAAGGCTGAAAGCATGGGGCATCCAGTGAAGATCGAACTCACTTTTCAGTAGTAACTGATCAAGCTTGCTAACCATTACACCACGCCGAGGTGCCCAGAAGATTTTCCAAGCGTAGCTTAGATGTGGCACAAGGCCGAAAGTATGGAGCACTCAGTGAGGATCGAACTCACTACTCAGTCATAACTGTTTTGGCGAGACAAGCTTGCTAACCATTACACCACGCCGAGGTGCCCAGAAGATTTTCCAAGCGTAGCTTAGATGTGGCACAAGGCTGAAAGCATGGGGCATCCAGTGAAGATCGAACTCACTTTTCAGTAGTAACTGATCTAGCAAGACAAGCTTGCTAACCATTACACCACGCCGAGGTGCCCAGAAGATTTTCCAAGCGTAGCTTAGATGTGGCACAAGGCCGAAAGTAATGAGTACCCAGTGAGGATCGAACTCACTACTCACTCATTCGTAATTGTACTAGCGAGACAAGTTTGCTGACCATTACACCACCTCGAGGTGGCCATTTTGAGTCAAGTGTAAAAACGCACCTCTATCTAACTTTTGAATCAAATGATACCAGACTACTTCCACTCTCTTAATCAAGTGTAAAAGAAACCTATACCTACTTATTTATCGGTTCTTCGTTATTTTTGTCCTATATTCGGTATTAATAACTATCTCGACGGCGAAACACGAGAAGCAAGAGTCTACTGATGGGAGGATTCCGAAAGCCCTTCTCTACTGGGAAATGGCACGAGGGTGACCTCATCTTCGCTTCGTCTACAAAAGAGACATGAGGGCAATAGACATGGACATCGAGAGGTGGGAAGATGTCTTCAACGATCGCTCACGCTGGAAACGCGAATTACACGGAGGGCTGGTACAAGGAGAGAAGAATCGGAGTCTTGCCGCCAGAGAGAAGCCTGCTCAAAGGAAAGAAAAACGGGTGGGAGTTGGGTATGGAGGAGCCTCTTCCAATGCATTCGTTGTAATTGACTGTCATTCCCGCGTGGGCCTGTACAGCCATAACAGATGTTGCACCAACACCAGCAGCATTTTGGGTGTAGATCCATGGTCTCTCGAGACCGACGGATACCACACACAACCAAGCAATGTTTGATATGTTGCAAAATTAAACAACCTAACCTAACATTTTTAGACTGTACGCGTTTCTGAAAGTCATATCAAACTGAAAGGCGTACAAGACATCTTCCAGTCTTTCTTTAATGGTAAATTTGCATGGAATACAAATCGTATAATCATTTAATATATTAGGCTTTTAAACCCTCTGGAATTATTTGGTAAAATTGGAAGATTTTATATAGATTGCTTAAAGTTCTGTTTGGTTTAAATGTGTGAAGGAAACGACAGGTAGAGGAGGAAAGACGAAATGAATAAGTTGGGAAATAAAAATAAAATAAAAGATGAAAATAAAAATAAAATATAAAACCTATTTTCCTATCGGTACTGACTTGAATTTTAATATAAAGTATTTGCGCTGAAATATCTTGCCTGCCATTGTAATGCCATGTCATCCTAAATGGTAACCCTTTTTTCTTTGATGGTCGGTACTTAATCATTGGAAGATTGTTAACGAGTTTTTTGTCTGTTGCCAAACATGTGGGTTTGGGAACACTGCTTGTCGACTTCTCTGCTTTCGGGCGGAGAGGAACCAAGACGAGGCTATGCCGAAGGGCAGAGTCTTGTCTAGAGAGGTATACAGCTATCTGACCTACGAGGTCTACGGGGAATTTTTGCTCGGGCCAACGGGCGGCTCGGAAAACCCCACGTAAAAACGGCCTTTTGCCACATTCGGCCTTGCGGGGAGGTAAGGGGTAAATACCGTTAACGAGTTCTTCGGAAATCTGTCTTATATGGCAAACAATATTACATTTCGTTGATTTATAACCTTTTTAGCCAGAAATATGGCCCCCACCTATACACAAGAAATCTAAAAAGATTAAATGAAGGAGGAGGAAGAGCATGGGTTACGAGAATAATTATTCACTGTAAAGTGGTGAATTGAAAAAAATAAAAATAATACAGAAATGAGGGAGGGAGGGAGAGAGAAAGAGAGAGAGAGAGAGAAACAGACAGACAGAGAGAGTGAGGCAGAAAGAAACACAGAGAGGTAGATAAGCAAACAGAGAGAGAGAGTGAGATAGGGAGGTAGAAACACAGATAAATAAACAGAGAGAGAGAGAGAGAGAGGCAAGAAGAAACACACATAGATAAAAAAGAGAGAGAGAGGAAGGAGAGAGAGTGAGAGGAAGAGAGAGATAGGCAGGCTGAAACACAGAGAGAGAGAGAGCAGAG